>JAUUDZ010423385.1:0-14192 GCA_032361705.1 Panulirus versicolor
ATCTCCAGTGCCCATTCCCTCCAGGGACTCTCTCAAGAGGTCGGCCATGGCATAAATTTCCAGAATTCTAGTGCTGTGTTTCCAGAGGCTCCTCACAAATGTTCTTATTGGCTACCTAATGCTCCTGCCTAATGTTCCTACCCATTACTTTTTAACAGGCCACTGGCAGTGGGCAACTCTAGCACAGTGTTTCCATAAACTCCATCCTAATGTTCACACCAACTACTCCTACCTAATGTTCCAATCTACCACTTCTACCTCATGCTCCTACCTACTACTTGTGTAATGCTTCTACCTAATACTTCTATCTATTGCTTCAACCATTTTACCATTTTTCTCAAACAACAGAAATATGATTAGCAAGATGGGAATGGAATTCCAATTCCCATTTTCCTAATAACAAATACAGCTTTTGATTTGCAAAGTTTGCTGACGATCTCTCCTGTGTGACTTGTCTCTAGTCCTTCTTTAAAGATTTTGATGAATCTTTTGTCATGCCCTTGACATCAAAATATCTGACAGTGTCTTTGTTTTCCATGCTTTTTCCCTTTAGCTCTTCTGATTCTTCTCTCTGTTCCCAAATGCACAGATTCTCTAGCCAATTTGTTGCAACATTTGTTGATTGAGCAACTTCACCCTCTCACTCCATCAACATGGGTGTCTATAAGGGCTTTCTCTGTCCTATTACCTACTCTCTTCCACTAATAAATGATCTCTCTTCAACACCTAACCCTGTTTACTCTTGAGCTGATGATTCCACCCAACAAACTTCGTCATATCTCCTCCTTCCTTACTCTGATATAGGGAAGCAGAAACCTGGTAAAATTCTAGGGCTAAAATTCAATTCTTAACTGTATCACTTGCCCTGAATACAACACAACATAGGCAAATGTGTTCTCCCACATTTTCCATCTCAGTCTTTCTATCTAATCATCATCTTTTATGACCTGTACCATTTACTAAACCTTTTGTATTTGCCCCACATCTTCAGTGTCATACACTCAAACAATTTTAGTATTTCGTACTTTTTTCCTCCCTGATCACTTTCTTTGCAATGCTGTATCTCTCTTCATCTGCCTCAATATACTTGCCTCCAAGGTATATAATGCAGGCCAGGGAGACCTATTTGAGTGAAATACAGAAGTATTCAAAAGTGTAAATTTGCATATGATGTTAACTGATGATTGTACATCATACAGTAGTTGAAAACTGAACTCAAAGACTTAATACAACCAAAGTATGGATGCACAAGGACATGCTGTGGGCAGTAAAGATGAGCTAAAGATACAACACAAATGCCCTCCATATTCTCCACTTATATTTGTTGATCAATATTCAACAAAAAGATTTTTGGTAAAGCTTCCTACCTAAAGAAGTAGACATGATTCTTAAACTGAAGCTTGAAGACAAACTCTTTCTGTATCTGGTCATCCTCTCCTGGCGTGGTTATGGTGTATCCCAGCAGTGGGAGAGAGGCCAGAGGGAAGTCATCCTAAGAAAAATTGAACATGCTGTAAGATATATACAAATGAAAATGAAAGATTACATACTCAAAAAAATTAGTCGTGATGATAACCAAATACTATAAAACTTTCAATTAACAATGTGCAATGGATGTACAACAAACTTAGTTGCAGCACAACAGTTTATAACATAAAATCAAGCAACTATGTGTATGGGGCTTTTTGGGTATCATGAATCAAAACAAACTGTCTGTGTTTATTACCAAAATTTAAAGTTTTTAATTGATTCATACATCAACGCAGTATAACCTCTACCTTGGGACCAGGGCTTTTCTGAATTCCTGAAATTTTGAATTTTGGAATGAACAACCAGAAATGATCCACACAGTGTACACAAGCACAGTATAGATACCAAAAAACCTAAAGACTTGAAATAAGCAAGAAAATAATAAATTCAGTGCACAAATATGGTTCACTGTGATGGAAAGCTTGTTGAAGGACTGAGATTGTCACTAGCAGGCAATTCAAATTCCGTATTACATTTGTAATGCAAGTATTTGCAAGACAAATGAAATTAAGGGAAGAGTAATAGAATGTAACCCTATTGGGGTTATGTTCCAAGCCTGGAGGGAGAGGTAGTAAACATCAACCTGTCCAATCCTTATAATAAATTTCTCAGGATGTAATAATTCATTAATCATTAATCTTAGATAATTGAATGGTGCTATGGTTTCATGTATGTATTCATACTGAGAATGAACGGTACCAATGTTTGAGTTTTTTTATCTATATTTGGAAAAAATTGGTGCCTTTTGGGTTTCTCATACGCTGAGTTACAAGTAAACAGGAGTTCATTGTACCATAAAACCTTCAATTAACAACATAAACATTCTGAGCACTACCCTATCGATCACTTATAAGTAGTGTAACATGTTTTTAGTTCTTCATTCAGCAAAACTGCAAACTTGAATATTATTGCATAAGATGAAAGTAGTGTCACTCACTTGGAAAGTCTTGTAAAAAAAGAGGCAGAAGTTGGTGAACACAACCCAGAGCTTCTGCCAACCCATGCTGTTCTTAAATTTACGAAGCAGGTACCCACTCAGTTGGTTCTGAGGAAGAAAAATGCTATGAAAATACATTCAATCTTAAATGTAGAACAAACCAACTCAGGAGCATTAAGAATTCCTAAAATACTGCAGTAGTATTAATTTACCTATATTGATAGTTTACAGATGAAAGTGTCCATATATGCTACACAACAATGTAACTCCAATCCTTTGCAATTTCATTTTTTTTTTTTTGTCATTTTCCATTAGTACTCTCAAGTCCCAAGAAAATATATACAGTACCCAAAACCTGAAAAACCTAACCTTTCCTTTCATCTACCTTTAGATCCACTGTCCATTACCTTAATTAATCTTGCAGAATATCATACACAAAAATCTTCATCTTTGGGTAACTATTAAAACAAGCAAGGGTTTCAAAGAATCCCCTCCTTCATTCTCTCCCTCATAATACAATAAACTGCTCTTAATAACAATAAAGAAGCTTCACAACTTGCTGTCTAAACGGTAAAGTATGGTTCTTACCATTTTCTGGTTAATGCGTCTCAGGGCTGCATCTGGACCACAAACCTACTATCCACAAACCTACTATGTTATTACCTTACAATAATTATACTATGCAAACTTGCATACATGACATCTGCTTTCATAATTCATACTTGACTCTCCACTCTGAGATATTACGTAACATTAACTATTTTTGGAACATATGAGAATATTCAACTTCTACTTTGATAAATAACACTACTGTCAACTCAAGCACCTACTTATTTCGTAAAACAAGACATTCCTTCAATGTCTTTCTTCTCTAAACAACTGTTTACAACCCATAGACTCATCTGGACTTGTTTAAAAACAAACAAAAAATCTTAATTTCCAAATTACTCCTCAATTTCCTTAAGCCAGGTGCTCAAAATTTTAAATTTAAATTCTAAAGTTCAAATACTGCACAAGGAAAATTAAACCACTTATTACTGTTACTAAGGCAAAACTTAACAGAGAGAGGGAATCACATCTACTTTTTCTGGAAAATACATTATATTGCCAAGAACAAAAACAAAAGGTACAAGCAAAAAAGAAGAGAGTAAATTTGATCCTCAGTAAAAGACAACATCAAGTTTCAAAAATCACCTAGAGCAACAATCATTTGAAAGAGAGTGTAATGGGAAAAATGAAAGGGAGGAAATCTCAATGACTGTTTTGGAAGCTTATTATTCTCCAAAAGGATCTTATTAACCAGAAAAAATATTCATCGAAAATAATCAAATTATCAAGGCAAAACAAGGATGGCCCAGCAGGAATTGGGACAAGTCCTTTTTGGAGAGGGAAAAGTTCTGATATCTATAAAGAAATTCATATCTCGTTACTCCTAGTTAATCAACTAGGAGTAACGAGATATAAATTCTTCGAATGAGTTCAGGAAAACTTCTTACACCAACAAGTCAGAAAGCAATCTAGTGTCATAGGGGAAGGCAACTCACCCATATTTCATTCCATTTTCAAGTATAACAGCTTGTGATTAGAAAACATTAGATATGATACCTAACTTGTAAATATTGATTATGTAGTGCTAAACTTTGTTTATGTGGTTTGGAAAGAAAACTTTACAACAGAGTTCCCCAAGGAGCAGTTCTTTCTTTAACATTCAATTTCTTCCTAAATGATCTCACATTAGTTCCTGTAGATCACAGAATGAAGCTTCTCTCATATGCAGACAACCTTACAAATGTCATGTCACAGCACCCTGACACTGTAGACACACAACACTACATGACACAATTGAAACTAGTTGATCCTGAAGAAAGTCTCTGAATCTCCACAAAAGTTTTCAGTCACCCTTTTAATCCCAAACAGATGTACATCCAACATGCACCATCATTTCATCCTCAATAGCCAATCATTCCCACTCAACAGAACACCAACTATTCTAGGCAGCAGACAAGACATTCACTCCCCACATCCCCAAACATCAATCCAAAAACAACAAAGAATATAAATACCCTCAGAGTGTTAACATACCAGATTGAGACAAGAAGCTAAGTCCCTTAAATAATTATAATTTTTACAAACAATTCATCCACTCTACTCTGAACTACACATCATCTGTCTAGTCATCCATCCCGAAATGTTTCATCCACTACATCCTATACACCTACCTGGCCACCCAATCTGTCAAAAGCAAACTTAACAAAGATACTAACCATACAACAAAGTGTTTAGAACAATAACTGGCTCCCTAGCAATCAACCACACACAACAAAGTGTTCAGAACAATCACTGGCTCCCTAGACACAAACCCTCAACATCTACATAAATTTCAGAACACTTACAACTCAATCCAACAATGAACAAACAAGCTGAGTATAAGTATACCCTCCTCTCTATCCTGGATACACCGCACAAACAGACTGCATGTATTCCTATCACTAAAGCTTGGACTTGGGGCACATGCCTCTCTGATATTTACGGTAAATTATGTGTTGAGACCAGCCACACAGGATTGACTGCCATTATTCCTTCTCCTTTCCTTGAATAGCAAAGCTGCAGAATTCTCATCCTTCTTTAATCATTCCCTCTTTTATGAATCAGGTACATTAACATCAAAAGAGCAACAATTTATCTGATTCTTTTTCTTGTACTCTATTTTTCTTTCATCCAAGGTGGCCAAAATTAGGGCAAGTTTCTGACCATGTCATGTTAGTCAGGGAAGAGATTAATAAGAAAGCTGGATTTTCTGACATATAGGAAATGCCTTCAGTGGATCAAAAATTAACTGTGAGGAAAGGGAAAGAGGATACACATCAGAGGAACCATTTCTAATTGGGCTAGGGTTGCCAGTATTGCTTTCAGAACCTGTGTAATTTCTGAAGGAATGACTCTATACTTTATATACATTTGTGGATAATGCTAAAGTCATGAGAGAACTACATCATGATGTAGGATCGCATCAACTTACAAAGGGACTTGGAAAAGCTTCAGAGTTGGTCTTGATGCATGGTAGATGAAGCTCAGCCCGAGAAAATGCACAGTAATGGTGATGGAAATAAGTGAAATATGACCTATTATAACTATAATCCGACAAGAGACACACAATACATACCTGTGTATGAAAGGAACCTGACCTAATGCCAAAATAGTACTTCCAATACTAAAGAACCATGTTGTCTAATGATTAACATCAAAACTGCATTTAAGTACATGGATAGGGAGATGTTTAATAAACTATTCACTACTCAAATAGATATAAATCAGAATGTGCATCTTAAGTCTTCTCACATTACAATAAGAACTAATGGATAAGCAGTGCTACAAAAATGGTATCCAAAGCAAGTGTGCCAAGTTAAAGGGAGAAGTTAGGGGCAAGCTGCTCATCATGGAAAGAAGAATAAAGGGAGACTTGAATTCAACCTTTAAGTTGAACAAATTAAAAAAAGTCAACTATGAACAGTTCTTTGAAAGATAAAGACAGATCAAACACAGTACACAACAAACTAAGCAAGAAAAAAGATTTAAAAAATTACTTTTATGATATCTAACCTGTAGGTGAATGGAATATCCTAAGTAATGAGACTATGAATGCAGAGAATACACATTAGTCTACAATGGAGTTTAATAATACAGTAAATTTAAGAGACAGGGTCCCACAAGTGTAGAACTCCCTCCCTGTAATGTATACATATGTAATCACACACAATTACAAACACACATACCTGAACTGCTAGAGAATAATCTTGTGCTGCAACACTTGTAGCCCGATGCCAACAGACATGAACAGTGGTGTTCGATCTCTGCTGAGGAGAGGCACCCTTTTCACCGAGGCCTCTAGTAGGACTCAGAGGGTCTTCCACTGCATTGCTTTCATTGCGGTCCAAAACTTCATCAGATGAGCCTAGAAGAAAAGTGGATTCTTAAAAATGTAAAGCCTTCTCCCTACTAGATGTAGAGCCCTGTGAGCATCAACGAGAACAACTCCTCGTAGAAAGGTTAAAACAAATTATCATTATTACTTGCTCAATCAAACCAGCTCATGTATGGGGAGATCAGGACCATAGGATTCATATGGGTCAAGTTGTTTTATTAGCCTGATTATGTCATCTCCGTTGATTACTGTACCTTCCAAGGCTTCATATGTCATTTATGTTTATTCCAACACCATCCTAGACTTCAATCCCCTCCCATCTTGGTTGTGCAAGTGCATTTTTGTCCACCACAGTAAAATACTTTTGAATTTACCATTCAACTCCTCACATATTTCCTTATTATCTTCAAGAATTCTTCCCTCTGAGTCCCTAGGCTTGATTAGTTGCTCTTTTATTTTAAGTTAGTTCCTGATGAACTTGTGTAAAAGTTTTGAATTTTTTTTTTTTTTTGCTCCTCCCACAATGCTTTTTTTTTTTTCAAAATCTTTCTGCCCCTCCCTCTTTACTCATTCCTTGCTCTCCTGTATTTCATATGCTCGCTGGCTGCAGTGTCTTTCATATCTCCTCCATAGTACATTTCTGAGCTCTCTTGCTTTATGACTTTTCTAGTTAAACCACACCTCTTTCCATTTTGATGCTACTCACTTGTTGTCTATCAGAAGTACCCTTGTTCTGACCCCTTCAATGTAAATTTCTCCTGATCAAAACTCTCAAAGAACTTCCTCTATGGTTTCTGTGCCCACTCTGAT
Source organism: Panulirus versicolor (assembly GCA_032361705.1). Taxonomy (NCBI): domain Eukaryota; kingdom Metazoa; phylum Arthropoda; class Malacostraca; order Decapoda; family Palinuridae; genus Panulirus; species Panulirus versicolor. The sequence continues at coordinate 7,200 of JAUUDZ010423385.1, forward strand.
ACCCCTCAAGCATCCTCCACCACCACATATTAAAAAACTAGAACTACATGATCATTCTTTCCAATAGCAGCATGATGAATAAAGATAAGGACAAGTATAAATGGTGTATCATCTCCCCTATTTCTCGTATGCTCTGTTGCAGGAAGTTCTGCAAGCTTTCAAGGAACTTGTGTCTCCATGGGATTCTAAGGTCTCCTTGTAACTGAAATCCCAATTATCAGTACTTTAACATTTTTTAGGAAGGAGCATTTTGTTGCTTCCTTCATCACCCCTACTGTTCCATCATTATTCTCAATATACACCTGTTCAGCATTGCTGCAGTTCCTTGCAGGATTGTAGATTAAAAGCATGACAATACACTGCCTACCCACAGTAATGTTCCCATTGTATACTACCTAAAGGCACCATCTATTGATATTTCCTGGAATTTTCCTTGTCAAAAGGGCTAATCCCCCAACTCTTTTATTTTCTCTATCCCTTCATGCTAACTTCAACTTACCAGTCATCCCTAGAAACACATACATAAATCAAAGTAAGAGGCTCTGGTTTTGGTGAATTATACATATCACCTAAAGAACAGATGTGAGCAAATGAGGCCATTCCTCATCCATTCCTGGTGCTCCCTTGATTACATGGGAAATGGCAAACATGTATTGAAAAGAAAAAGCTCACCACAATAATTAAGTCCCACTGTGCCATTAACACAAAGAGGTATAAATACGACTGTAAATACCTTAAGAATATATGGTGTGGGAGGAAAGCTACTGAGAGCAATGAAGAATTTTTACCAAGGGTGTAAGGCATGTGTGTGAGTTGGAAGAAAGGAGTGGGTGGTTCAAAGAGAAGGTCAGTCAGCAGCAGGAGTGTGTGATGTCACAATGGCTGTTTAATTTGTCTATGGATGGGGTGGTGAGGGAGGTAAATGCGAGAGTAGAGTCTTGGAGAGAGGCAAGTGTGCAGTCTGTAGGAGATGAGACTGTCTGGGAAGTGGATGATGATATAACACTGGTGACATATTTGAAGAGAAAATGCAATAGTTGGTGACTGAATTTGTAACCGAGGAAGTTGAGAATATATGTGAATACAAGCACAATTATTAGGTTTAGCAGGGTTAACAGAAAGGTTAGTTGGGGTGTGAGTATGAATGGAGAAAAACTGGAGGAAGTGAAATGTTTAAGATACCTAGGAGTGAACATGGCAATGAATGGAACCATGAAAGTAATAGTGAGTCATAGGGTGGGAGAGGGGGCAAAGGTTTTGGGAGCATTGAGGAATGTGCAGAAAGAGAGTATTATCTGGGAAGGCAAAAATGAGTATGTTTGAAGGTACAGTAGCCCTAAAAATTTTACAAGGATGCAAGGCATAGGCTACAGATAATTTTGTGAGGAGGAGAGTGGTGTTAGGAAGGAGACGTTTGAGGACAACATGTGGTGTGAGGTCATTTGATTAAGAAATGAAAGGGTAAGAGAGAGGTGTGCTAATGAGAACAGTGTAACTATGAGAGCTGAAAAGGGTATGCTGAAATGGTTTGGACATATGGAGAGGAAAAGTGAACATAGAGGATATACATATCATAAGTGGAGCAAACAAGGAGTAGGGGAAGATCAAATTGGAGATGGAAGGATGGAGTTAAAAAGATTTTGAGTGATCAGGGCCTAAACATTCAGGAGGGTGAAAGGTGTGTTTGGAAAAACTAAAAGATAAGATAAATGATGTGACAACTTACTGATAGACTTTAATGACAGGTAGTGAAAGGCATCATCAGGCCGAGACTTTGCTTGACTAATAGCCATTGTGAGATCTTCCAACCACTTAGCTTTTTCCTCATCACTATTTGCTGCAACCATTAAGGCTCTGTGGGTTTTAAAAGATAAACCTGAAGTTAAAATTTTCTGTCACTAAGTTCATTATAGATTTAAAATGCAAAGTAAGATTTAATCAGTTTCTGAGTTTCAGAGAATGGTTGCCCAATATCAAATCAGCAAGGCACCTTAATCATTATGGATTACCTGTTGCCACCATAAATAGTAAAACAATTAGTAGCTCCCATACGACTCTCTGTTTCCTCTACCATCACACCTCGAAGAGGCAGCTGACCATGTACTTTGAACTGTAGCACTGGTGTTGTGGTCCGATTGGTGTACAGCAGGACATCATTAAACTTTGAAAATCAAAACAGAAGTGTAAGCCTGTTATACTGCATAAAGTCTTCATAAAATAAATATGGTAATAATCTTATTTTTATAATTGCTTGACTTTCCCACTTTCAGAAAGGTGGCATGAGGAACATGCAAGAGAAAGTATAGCTTTATGATAATTCATGAGAAGAAAGATCTCTTGAGAACAATTCCTTAATCATGGTAATGTGATTAAGTCTAAGGAAGTCATACACTGCACTGTAGATACTTAAATTCCAAAAAGGTTAATCTAAAGAAGTACCCATTCGCATTAGTGTGCACACCCCAGGAAACTACTGAGGATGTGCCAAATGAACCTTAAGGTCTGCCTCAGCAAATATGAATAATTCTATTAAGATTATGGATAGAAGCAACTGGAAAATCCTACCATCATTTAACACAAGTTTAAGTTGACTAGTTTTCTATTCATAGACTCTGCAAGAGTTCTAATTCATAAACTATAAGAAAGTTCTACAGAACATTTGTGTTGCCTACAGTGCAGAATAGTTATTGGGAGTGAAGTAAGATTAGCACGGAAATACTGTCTGGAAATCTGGAAAATGTTAAAAATATGAAATTTAACCAGAGGCCACCAATCAAAACTGGTTATAAGCCAGACTAAGTTCCAGGATAAATGTTATTCAAAAGTAGCATATGTATTAAACTACAAGTATAAATCTTATGCCATTCAATTCTTCAGATGCAGGAAGACAAATTTAGGAAACTTCATGAGCCAGGTTAAACCCTCTTACAAGTAACAAAAAATCAAGTTAAGTTCCATGGACAAAAGTGGAGTTTTCTTCAAGTTATAGGCTTGCTTTGATCCTAAGTTCAACCTTTTTATGCAACATAAAAATCAAGCCAGACTAATCAGTCACTTCAGCTCCCTTGGTTCCATTCTTTGCTATATCCTCTACCAGGTATCTAAAATGCTCCACTTCCTCCAGGTTGTGTTCATTTAAACTCAAACTCCAAATAAGCTCTCTTTTCACTGCTAAACTTAATAACCTGCTTTCATTCACATCTACTCTCAACTCTCTTCTTTCATACATTCCCTCAAACTCAGAAACAATCTTATGCAGTTTCTCACTCAAATCTTCAACCAGTCCCATATCATCAGCAAACAAATGATTCATCTCCCAGGCTCCCCCAACCCCCACCAGATGGTATACTTGCTCCTCTCTAGAAGATCTTTGCATTCATCTTCCTCACTACCCCTTCCCTAAATAAATTATACATTCATAGTGACATTACACATGCTTGCCACGGACTCATCTTCACCTAGAACCACTCACCCTCCTCTCTACTCACTTGTGCACACACATCACTCTTTTCAAACAACTCCTCTGCTTCTAATAGCTTTCTCCACCCACCACATATTCACAAGGCCTTCCATAAGGCATCTCTATCAACCCTATTATATGCTTTCTCTAGATTCATAAATCCCATACACAAATCTTTCCACTTCCCTAGGTGTTTCTCACACACACACAGTCTTCAAAACAAACGCCTGATCTTCACATCCTCTACCACCACTGAAACACATTTTTCCTCCCCAATCTGATGATCTGTACATGCCTTCACCATTTCAGTCACCACTTGTCGATAAAGCTTATCAGGTACACTCAAAAAACTAATATCTCTATAATTCGAACACTCACCTTTGCCTCCATTGTCTTAAACAATGTCCCTGTGCAAGCATTATGCTCCAGTCTTCAAGCAGTTCACCAAGATCCAAACATGCACTGAAAATCCTAACTCACCAATCAACTTCAATACCATCCAACCCAGCTGCTTTACCACATTTCATCTTAAGCAAGGCTTTCACAACCTCAACTCTTTTCACCAATCCACTTTCTATGACTCTCGCTTTGCATAACTTCCCTACCCCAACACCCTACATCTGCCTACCTGTCATATCCAACAAGTCTTCTTAGTATCCACTCAATCTCCTCTTCAACTCATCACTACCTGTTACCACTTCCCCATTAGCCCCCTCCACCCATGTTCCAATCTGATCTCATTTTCCTCACACTGTTAAACTTCTTCCAAAACATCTTATTCTCCCTGAAGTTTGCTGATACTTGCTCACCCAAACTCTCATTTGCTCTCTTTTTCAGCCCCTGCACCCTTCTCACCTGCCCATCTCCTATTTTCCGCATCCCAAACACTTCTCTCACACATGCTAGCACTGCTTCCTTAAATACCTCTAATTCCTTACCTACTACCCTAGCTTTGTTTACTCTCCCCTTTTACTATTCTACATTCAATCTCTCCTGTACTTTCTTCACACAAGTCTCTTTTCCAAGCTCACTTAGTTTCAGCACCTTCTTCTCGCCTACATAATTTCCTCTTTTCCAAAAACCTATATATATATCTTCACCCTCACCTCCACCAGGTATGATCACACACTTCAACAACTATTCCTCTAAGCACATTCACATCCAAGAGTTACTCTTTTGCATGCCTATCAATCAGCTTGTAATCCAATAATGCCCATGCACCATCTTTCCTACTCACCCATGTATACTTGTGTAAGTTCCTCTTTTTAAACCAGATATTCCCTGTCACCAGTCCTTTTTTCAGCATTCAACTCCACAAGCTGTTCACCATTTTCATTCACTTACTGGTTACTCCATGCCCACCATTATACCCTCAACTGCACCATTACTCACTTTCACATTAAAGTCTTTCATCACTTATACCCAGTTTCATGCATCAAAACTACTGACACTCACTCAGCTGCTCTGAAGGCACTTACTTCCTTTCTTCTCATCTTGGTTACATCCCCACACATTAAGAACCCCCAAGCAAGTCTTTGAGGAGGTTGAACACTACTCACTTGCCTCCTTCTTTTAGAAATAAAAATATAAGAAGGGGAAGGTTTCCAGCCCCTTGTTCATGCCCCTCTTAATCATACTGGGAATACATGGGTAGAATTCTTTCTTACCTATCCCCTACATGTATCATTATCAATCATCTAATTCTTTAATATCACATATATAACAAATACATAGACAATTTCTCTTCTTACCAAAAAGAACATACGCTGCTGGTAGCCTTTTCGAGACAGCTTTTGCAAGCAACCCTCTCTGAGGAATTCTCGGCCAGGCTGTATCAAGTTGTCAATTCCAATTAAGTCACGCTGTAACTCAACCAGTTTTACTAAATTCTCCTGAAACAGTTAAAAAGATCATTTGGAGGATTATGCTTTACTGAAACAATCATAGGTATTTTGAAATCCACATTGCTAACATGGTCAACAGAAATCATTTTTCATAGTGCTTGTAATATTACAATAAAAAAGAATACAGATATACAGAATTTTACATTATTACAGAAATGAATCATCTTACAGATGCAGTTAGAGCTGGTGTCATGCCCTTGATGGCCTGGCTGAGTTTGGCCTTAGCAGTCATACATTCACGGTAGTCATGGTGATTTGCACTACCATAATGTTTCACTAAACCTGTAAAGCAAACATTCATCTATAAATGTAAGAACTTACAAAAAATTACTTTGACAACTGTTTTCACTATTTTTCAACAGATTAAATTAGCAACTTTTAATACAAAAGCTAATGCTGAATATTCAGGATCAATGATGTTACCACACTACCTGTACAAGGTTACACCTCAAATTAGATGTCACCTTCAGTTAGGTTAAATCTTTGTCAATAAACAAAAAGGCATAGAGTCTCATTAATGAGCTTTTCACTCCAAAAGAGTCCATTTCTCTGCTACTAATTGCAGTGTAACCTTATAACTGCAGGGGCCCCATAAAAAGGGCCCTAAATTATATAATTACATAATTAATCAAATTCAGGGTCACTTCCCACTCTTATTTCTTATGAATCACTAATAATTTTCTCAATTTCATACTTTTTATTTGTATCCCTTCTCATATTCATCTATTATGGTATACTAGTCTCCCTTCCTATATTAAATTTACAAAGGTCAAATTTGCACATAACACTATATCTTCCACTAACCAAAATTCATAGACAGATAAGATTCACACTTATATAGCTAGTTTTCTGAAATGGAGAAATATTTATTGTAAGCATATCTAAATGAGATAAATAGTAATTAAAAGTCCAAGAAATTTCCATCATTTCTCAATTAATTTCATAACTGTTAGTAGCTCCCTGCATTAATGTGCAGCACCAGGAACAGATGAGGAATGGCCTCATTAACTCATATCCACCCTAGCTGTCAATTTTAATGCACCATAACTAAAGCCTTCTCCAAAACCAGTCCCCATAGTCCTTTCTGTGATCTACCCTGTGATGTCCCAACTCATCCCAGTAACAGCAAATCATCCCATGTATACCACATCACTCCAATTTGCTGCATCCCTTGCACACTTCATATCCTCCTACATGTTCAGGCCCCATACAATTAAAGCATCTTTCACACCATCCTTCCCCCTCCTCTTCGGTTTTTCACCTTTCCTGTTCCCACCACCTCTGACATGAATACCATCTTTTTCATCCTTTCCTTATTCATCCTCTCAATATGTCGAAATCATTTCAACATAGTCTTCATCTACCTCAAACATACTCCTAATGACACACCTCTCTCTTACCCTATCATTTCTAACTCAATCAATATTCCATACAACACAAATTGTTCTTAAACATCTCATTTCCCACACATCCACCCTCCTCCATACAACCCTATCTATAGCCCATGCCTCACAACCATATAACAATGTTGGAACCGCTATTCCTTCAAACATACCCATTTTTGCACTCCGAGATAACGTTCTAGCCTTCCACACATTCTTCAATGCTCCTAGAACCTTCGCCCCCTCC
>JAUUDZ010423396.1:0-11497 GCA_032361705.1 Panulirus versicolor
TCCGAGATAATGTTCTCGACTTCCACACATTCTTCAAAGCTCCCAGAATTTTCGCCCCCTCTCCCACACTATGATTCACTTACACTTGCAAATTCTCCATACAAACACAACACTGACAAATATACTGTCATGGCTTTATGAGCACTGAACAACCACCCCCTAGCCAAATCTTACACTTCACTCAACCAGATGAGCATCCATCTGAAAGTAAACTCCCCAGACATGTACAAGTTACACTTTCTTATCTGCCATCTGGACATCGTGTATCTCAATTCAACGTATCACAGTACCATTCATGTCCAATATGGAACTTTTACAATAAAGGCACTGAACACCTAGTCCTCGGTTGTACTGCACTCACTCCACAAACACACATCACTATCAAATATCACAGACTATGGTCTAGCCCAGTGGATGTGGCTAGCTTCCTGAGCATTAAAGAAGCCCCATAGAAGAGGATCATGAGGTAGGACAGTAAGGAAAGATAATGTACATGAATTTTGGAACAAAGTGCAATACACTACTCCCATCTGAACTAAACTACATCATGTCAAATTCCCATGAGGATGTTCCAAGAAAACAGGAGTATTTTAACATAGGCATAAAATGTTTATCTAAAGCATTTTGAAAATAGAAAATTAAACCAATGTCAAACATTAACACCTGCAGAGACAACATACCAAAACTTTCCCAAAGACTGATTGAAATTACTGTTCTGGCAAATTGCCATTTCTCATGGAAAATCCTCTCATATTCATATGCACACATCTCTAGAGAAACACATAAACGAGCATAATTTGGTACATCACACAATTTTGTTCCTGATATCATAAAAAAAATGTGATAACAGTTAAACAATATCAGTTGACAGATCTGTGGATTGTATGAGGGGATTTGAATAATTTTGCTAAATATCAAATCTAACTCTTTTTGGGGCCTGACATCTGTACAAACATTTTTTGTTGGGCTTGAATTACTATCTCAAAGTAGCACCTCTAATCCTCTATTAACATGCAGTGGGGTGTAACACACCCTTTATTTTTCTATTGTTTTATTTTTTCTTCTGTTCAACAAACACAGAATTTTCATTACAAATATCAAAAATTTTTGTACAGAAGTAACAAAAAAAATATTAATATGGCTAGAAAATGCATCAAATGTTAGTGAAAGGCTAATATCCTTAAGTTGATTTAATTATGGGTACACTAATTACCCACAATTTTTTATTGATCGAAGGTTTTCTTCACTTCATTTTACATTATCCTCATCACTTAAAGGGTCAGCACAGCTATCAAAAAATTGTACAGTGTACATAATTGGTCATAGATTTTACTTGTTCAGTGTAGGAGGGTGCACAAAACCCCAGGCCTAAGAAATTGTGTCCATCTCCCTCCACAGCCAGTGGCAAGTTTTAAGAATATACACAAGAGGGTGGTGCCACCTCTGCTGCCTGCTGTTAGACATTTTTCACAATCAACCTCATTGGATTTTTGTAATTCCACAGCACTAAAGCAAAGTTAACAGCTTGCTATCTTCATTGCTGTTTTGACTGAAACCTGACAGACTTCAATACATTTATCCAACTGAAAATGAATGAATGATTTAGGAGCTTTGTTACCCTCAGAACATCACTGGGAGGTATAGTGTTGCTCTAGCCAGGCAGGAAAGCTAAAGCTATGGAATTTTCTTTTTTTTTTTTTAATGTAAAACTGATATCTATATAAAGGAATGTTTAAACACAAAAACTAATGTGCATAACTGGAGTAACAGAAGGAAATAAAAATTTTGTACTCACCCTTTCTGGTGTAGATGACTGGCTGAAGTTATGCAGTGTATTGTGCCTCGGAGCATAATCATTACATGTAAACAAGTTCTGCATTTCTGTAATCAGAGGTATGGACTCTATAATTATTTTCATTATTTTTTGTTTCCCCAAAACCATATGCAGGTGTGTAATCTGCTGTGTTTCTAACACTACTTGGAAAGGGTTACGAGACCTAATGCTAGAATACAACTTAAAAGGAGCATCCGTAATGAGGTCTGTAATCGCTTTATAAACTATGACACTTGGAAGGTTAATATATGAACAAATTCAAAACTGGTTCCTGTTTTGTATATATAGGTAAAATTTTCATAATCAAAAACACATATGAAAAAAATTAAACTTTAATTATTTTCTTGTATAAAGATCATTGCATGTATAAATTTCAAAATAAAATTTTTTGTAAAGGGCATATGCATATTTTGTTCAGTGAAACCACTGTCAGCATTAACCATTTCTATCTAACATAATAGCTGCTTTTCACCTGTTTATATGTATGCCTTAAAAGCTAAAACTCTAACTCTAAATAGAGGCTCATACACTACCAGCAGTTAAGTACAATAGTAAAAATTGATTTTGATACTGACTCTTACCTGAACCATGACACCTAGTTATTAGTATCCTTGAGTTAAGCAGGGTAAACATTAATATAAAAATTGTTCACAATCATCCACAATGGCAAAATTACAGCTAGCAATGGGATATAAAGTGATATCAAATTGTGATGAACCTCTACCATATTGTCAATGCTCACGTAAAGCCTTAATTTGTGGGCAACTAGTGCAGCACTCTTCCAGGTGACATTATCTAGGAGGCGAGTAGAATGGCATGCATAACCCTTAATCATTCTGCCTAGGCTCATAAGATCTCAGTGACAAAACCCATTTCTTAGCCTGACAGCATGTCAAGAACATGTGAGCTTATCATGAAATGGAAATAAACACACATGTAAAGGTCATTTGTTTATATTTCCCCTCTGCTTAGCAATCTTCAAAACAGTAAAAAATCAAGTTATTTCAATAGATACCCAGTACAACAAAAATATGGAAAACAAAATCTTCCTGATAAGATGCTCTCAACATGAAGCAATATTTTTCTCAAAAAATTTTATATTCTGTATGAATAAGGTCTAAGACTCCCAAATCAATGGCATTCACAGCAGTCAATCCCAAACTTTTGTCACCAAGGCTTTAGATTTTCTATCTTTACATAAATACCACTGAGAAACACATAAGTTACCTACAAGTTGTTCACTTACTGTTATACAAATAGTAGCCACAATATCTGGGAAAAGGTCTTGAGCTATACTCTGCAAGAAACTAATGATCTAATGAGACTTTATAAAACATGCTCACATCTCTTGTGTAACAACTAAAACTTTGAGATTCATTCTTAAAGTTTTGTAAAAAAAAAAAAAAAAAAATCTTTCTGCTTGCTACAAGTCTTTCAGATAACGGATGTACAGCATTAACTGAGTTTGAAGCTAAAAGTTATTGACATAACTTACCTTCTATTCGATATGCTGGCACTTTATTTTTATCAATGATTCATCTGAAAATCAGAAGGATCTACTTCTATGAAAACGATACAGAACATTACAAAATCAGTTCAGAGATATTGCCATATAAACCTTTGAAGGCATTCTGTATTTCCTACCAATGATCAGCAAAAGTAGGCAAGAGAATCAGATACAGAAGAGACTGTGATATCTACTTCTTCAATTTGACTGACTCAAATTCATCAGAATTCTTAACCAAACCAACAAATATTCTCTTATAGGCATGTCAGTCTACTATTTTCAGTCATAACAGCAATATTTGGATATCCGTCAGACTAAGCAAGGACAGTAAACAACCAAAACATATTATTGTAAACTTTGGGCTATGAATATGCATCAAAATATTCTACACAAAATGGAGCCAACTAGATCCATGAAGACTTAAGGATAAAATTTCCAAATTTGTGGCAACATGCTTAATTGAAATATCAGAAAGAAGCGATCTGCAAAAATGTATGACAGAAAGATTCAATCTTCCAAAATACACGGTTTATGAGTTGGAAATCTGAAAGAAGTGGTCCTAAACATTCAATTCATCCAGAATGATATTAAGTGGAAAATATAAAGGAAGGTTATCTTGTACAATACTGTTTGTCGAAATCAGTGAGTGGGAAATCTTAAGAGAACAGATCTTCTGAAATACCGTTTAAATTCAATCTATCTATCTACAGCTCTGATGCCTGTTCCCTCTTGGACGTCCTCAAGAGGGTGACCACAGCAACAGAGTTTCCATACCTAGTGAATTCCAGTGCCATTTCCTTGCCTTTAGTGCCTCATCCTCAGCAGGCCACAAGCAGATGGCAACTCTAGTGCAGTGTTTGAGAGGCTCCAACCTAATGTTCCTCTCTACTATTTCTACTGAACATTTCTTTCAGAATTAGAAGTGGAAAGTCTGTCCTACATTCCAAGGTTACTTTCACCGAGAAATCTATTATAGACTAACTGACAAAAGTACTGGACTTGCTAAAAATCAAAGTTTTCTGATAAAAAAATCAAACTACTTCCTCGCTCAACAGACTCAAGAATTTAACTTTCTTTCATAGCAGTAACTCCTCAATGCAAAAATTATCTATCTTCTAAAACAGCATCATGTGGAAAACTTCAAAACAAAATCAGAGTCTTTTGAATTGTATCAGGAAAAACATGCTCACCAGCTATGAAAGATTCAGCAGTCATAATACAATGTTTGGGAACCTGATGGATAATTCAAAACCTAGGACATAAAAACCAGCTTCTTATGAAACTGAATCCAGATCTAGCATAACTCAAAATTTTCTTCATTTAAGGCAAACTCTGGAATTCATCCTATGATTAAAAAATATTTCATTATTCCTGTATAAATCAAGGGTGCTGCAAACTTCTGAAAACCCATCAGTTACATGAAAATATATTTCTTTGATAAAGGATTTCAAAGTACCTCATTCATCCTTTGTTACTTTTCTTGTGATAGGGAAAATTGGATAAGACTGAATTCAGTCTTTAAGAACTCTAGTTCTTGACAAGGCACTAGCAACAATTTGTCAATATTTGTGACAACATGTGCCTCCTAACAGCAACACAATTAAGAAATGAATCTTCCACATGTGGCCAGCGACTTGTTGAGAAAGGTACCAGTTATGAAGTTCTATCTAAGACACTAACAAAACTTTACTCTGGAGCACAAACACAGACTGTTACATGCAAACCATGAGACAAACAACCCTTTAAAAAATACAGGAAATTATAAATTAATTCCTTTTCACCATTATACTGTGCAGCTTTGAATTAACTGATATCAACAGACCTGTGATGAGCTGGCTGAAATTTTTCAAATTTATCACTCAGCCAGTTAACCTCTCTCTTACCCCTGTTATGGTACTAACTGCTGCTGCTTGCTTGTATGTATTCTCCATAACTCATTTGTTAAAAGGCTTTTTATTCCTCAATTTGTTTTGCTGCTCAAGACTGTTTAGCAACCCACAAAAAGATCTTACTTCAACCCTTTCCGGGATACTGATCTCTGTAAGACATCTCTCTAAGCCATTAGCTTTGTAGCAATATCCAAAATGCTATAAAACAGGTATGGCAAGTCATAAAACACAGCACCATATGGACATTTAAACCTTGGCAAGCAGCTAGGGCCTTTAAATCTTCATGCATCACCACCATTTGATACAAGGGTGTATCCATGAACTTCAGCACATGATCCTCTGTCCAACTTAACTCCTTGTGCTTGGAGGCTCAATCTTAATGCTATGTTCATAATCACTTATCATGGTCTGACATTGAAATTTTGATATTTGGCTCTTCTCACCATCTTGAACCACATATAAACTCATTTGTTTAAGCTGTGCTGTATGTTGGGGACAGGTGGAAAGAGCATGGTGTCTTCCCATCACAGGTATCTCTTTGTAACAACACCCATTTGCTATTTCTGTATGCTAATTGGAGTTGGGGGTGACATCTGTATACACCCCTAGTCAGTAAGGATAGCACGGGATCCTTCATATGCTGGCAGGAAAATGAGGCCATTAACTGTTGCGAGGTTTGTTCATACCAAACGCCAACAACACTTGCGAGGTTTGTCTGTACTGGGCAAACACAACTGTCAAGGGGGTTGTCCCATAGGAATTAAAGTAAAAACAACCTACTTTGCTAGACAAGACCCGGGCTTTTATCTTGATTTTTGACGTTTTACACACTTCGACATAGGCAGTCTACAACTTGCTGGGAAATGAAAGCCTTAATTACCTTAAGATCATATACTGATAGGCCTGACAATATGATAGGACTTTTTCCACACTGTTTACCAACTACTGACTATAAACTAATAACATTCAATTGTTACTTGTGATAAGGCCACCAAACTTGACCGCAGAAACATTCCAAGATTATCCTGTCCAACTGATTCCCAAACAAGGGATTTTGAGCAATGATTTTAACCATACCCTAACCTCCATCTTATATGTAAAAAAATCTACCCGTTAATTGTATCATTGTTACCTACTCACTGGATAATTTTACCTTCTCAATCAATCCTTTTTGAAAGTGATGATCCCCTTACATACATCCACTTAGTCCTACCTGTAACACTCTTATATACCACATACTTTGTACATAAATTCATAAGGAGTTTTATACACAGTAATATTCCTTTATTCTTTTCATTTTTAAGACTTGCTCCACTCTTTGCTCCATGAGCTCTCTTAGCATATATGTCATATCAATGAACTACATTGTATAAGGTGGACCAACAAAAAACATACTGAACATGTATGGCTCTAAGCCAAGTTCCTTCTCTCTGAGACATAACACAAACTTCCACAGCTAAATGCAGGTGCATAGTGCAATTCAATTCTAAGACACTCATTGATGGAACCTGAGCAATGACGTAAATATTTCAAAAATGGAATTTTGAGGGGACACCCTATACAATAAAAACTCTATACATTAACATGAGACCTACATTTTTCTAAATAACGATTTCTGCCACAATAACACAAAAGTTCATGCAATCTCTTAACAAAATGACATTATTATGATAAAACATTTTGATGATTAAACACAAAATGACATTGGAGTTACTATTCTTATGACAATGCAGTACCACAAAGTTTTAACACTGTCTCATGCATAAGTACTTTGGGAGGAAAAACTACTCTTTGATGGTAATCAGTAAGTTCAAAATCTTTTTCTGATCCCAAAAGACTTATGCATAAAAGATGAAGAATTCATGAAACCTTCATAAGTAGAAATAATGATGGATGTTAGAAATGTACTGTATAAAATTTGATGCAACATATCCAAGCCACTCAAAAACTGCTGCACAAAACATATTATTACAAAAATAATCACAGCAGCTGCAATATAAAAAATAATACTGAAGAAAAAGATATAGGTTATCTAAAGCCTTCAGACTTATTAATGCTATAAGAGGAAAGTGACTACTAAGAAAAATCAGTTTTCTACGTAGTGACATTCACTGTGCCTTCAAGTACAACATATGGTGTGATATAAAGATTTATAAAGTACTGATGCATAACTTCATCACAGATTTTTTATGAAAGAAATGAAAACCAATTACATCTTCTAGAAAGACAGGCAAGTATAGGCTATATTTTTTTTGGAAAAATCTATATACCTTTAACGGATACAATAAAGTTAGCAGGGAAAATCTATTGAGCATACTTATTATAATGTACGAGGGTTATATTGAAAATGCTACAAACTTGTGGACTCCCATGGTATACTGGTAAGCGTTCCTAACCACAACGCATTCATGGGCCACCCAGGGTCGAGTGCATAAGTTTGAATCTTGGTTGTGGCAGTCAGTCCACAGTCAACCCACCTGTTCATCCATCCCTAGGGGTCGGTTGATAAAATGGGTACTTGACTTTGGCTAGGGTGGATGTGTTGGAAATGAAATGTTTGAGAACAATATGTGGTGTAAGGTGGTTTGATCAAGTAAATAATGAAAAGGTAAGAGAGACTTGAGGTAATAAAAACAAAAAAGAGCGTAGTTTAGAGAGCAGAAGAGGGTGTATTGAAATGGTTTGGACATATGGAAAGAATGAGTGAGGAAAGGCTGACAAAGAGGATATGTGTCAGAGGTGGAGGGAACCAAATTGGAAGTGGAAGGGTGGAGTGAAAATGATTTTGAGCAATCGGGGCCTAAACATACAGGAGGGTGAGAGGTGTGCAAGGAATAGAGTGAATTGAAACGATGTGTTTTACTGGGGTTGACGTGCTGTCAATGGACTGAACCAGGGAATGTGAAATGTCGGCAGTAAACCATGGAAAGGTCTGTGGGGCCTGGATGTGGACAGGGAGCTGTGGTTTTGGTGTAGTAAACATGACAGTTAGAGACTGAGTGTGAATGAAAGTGGCATTTTTGTCTGTTTTCATGGTGCTACCTCGCTGAAGCATGGGACTGCAATGCTATATCCTGAGGGGTGGGGTAGCGACAGGAATGGATGAAGTCAAGCAAGTATGAATATGTACATGTCTATATATGTATATGTCTGTTTATGTATATACTTTGATATATATATGGGCATTCAAGTATTTATATATATAAGTGTGTATATAAGTGGATGGGCCATTCTTTGTCTGTTCCCTGGTGCTACCTCACTTGATGTGGGAAACAGCAATTAAGTATAAAGAAAAAAAATAGAAGCAATCAACAAACTCATTTTATAAAAGTGCTGTTTGTATATGATTTAGTATTTGGCATATACAATGTCACAGAGCAGCCAATTATGAAAAAATGTATGTAAAAAACTAAGCAAAAAAAAGCATCACAAATGTCTGATTGTCATTAATATCTACACACTAGAGGTAGCAAGCATCTCAACAAACTCACATTGTAACTATAATATACTATTTGGTGTAATATTATTAAGCAAACAACTACAAACAAATGCACGTTAAAAAATTTACGATTAAAAAAAGCATCATCTAAAATTTTTAACATTCACATGCTTGCAGTAGCATGCATCTCAATAAATTTGCTTTTATGGTGATGTTGGTTTAAAATTTAATATCAAGGAGCAATCATATATAAACACAGGCACAAAAATAACACCAAAATCAGCATCAAGAATTTATAATCATCCTAAACATTCAAGCAAGGCAGACCGCATGGGTGTCAATATTCACCTTGAGGGTACCAGGAGGGCTCACCCCCTCATGAGTGAAAGGGTTTAAGAAGAAAAATGTTACAGCTTTTAATTCTAATGTACAAGAGTAGACACATGACCTGAAGTAAACCATACTGGACATATTGCTTGTGTTGACAGACAGACGTTTCAGTGCAACTTACATATCTTACACAAGTCAAATTGACACGAGGTAAAAATTCTAGCTTTGCCACAGAAATCCATATGAGAAATTAAGTCTCTGAAGTCTTTGAGGAAGGGCTGGGGAAGCAAAAGTGTGTTAAAGTTTAACAAAGAAAACTTGGGACTGGTAATATGTTTATAATGTCCATGAGTGCTTCATAACATCTAAGGATCTGAATACTGATGAGAATGGGAACAAAAAACTGAACATATACAAATAAATGAATTCACACGTAATCCGAGTTTAAAAAATGTAAATGTGTGCCACATACTGAACACAGGGTTTCATATACGTACCGTACAATACATATTAAGTTTTTTGGCAGAACTTATGGATGTTGCCATACAAGTAAGTTGGAAGAAGAAGGAAGTTGCTAGTACAATCAGAGGTATACCTATCCTCTTAGTTCCATTTCAGAAGCAACGACAAAAAGGGAAACACCAACCAAATATCATAAATCATATTGTGTTTCCATCATGCAAATTCTCTGAAGAATGCAGCATATAATCTCAAAAATAAAAAGAAGGCGATGGGTCCCAGTCCAAAGTAGACAGTACAACAGACAACATAAAGTGCATTTAAAACCTGTTGCAAGATCTTCATGGCCAGGGTTCTCAACTACATATTCCCGTGGAGAAATCTCTTTCTCACCACACATTAAACTTTAGGAATGTAACTGGAGAAAAAAATTATCATCATGCACACAATGTTGTAAATGCAAGTTCATCAAAGAGAAATCCACAGGAAAATTCATCAAGAAATGCTGCTATGACCTGCATTTGAACACCCTCTGTAAAACCACCAAATCCTTTCTAAAGAGCACTTCTAAAATACCCAAACCTCATGGTTCACGCACTCCCCACTTGCTAGGAAACTATTTTGAAGAAAGGAAGGCACCCCTAGTTCAGCCTACTTCCTCTCAATTACTTCAACTAGTAAAGACTAAAAGACAAATATTCTCTGTAAATAATAAAAAAAATGAAGACTATGAATATAAGAAAATGTGACTATTCTTGAAGCAGAAAAATGTGATGCCTCAACCAACACAACAGTTGCATTTGTCTGTGGCCAAAATTGTATAGCACTGGTCCTATGCAACAAAATATTTCATTAAGAAACAAAACCAAATAAATATGGTAAAACTGCCACAGGAGCATACTCATGCAAGGCATAAATAAAGGAAGGAATCTGGTATCACGAAAATTTTATTACTTCAGATTCTCCACAGAAAAGATGGCAAACAATATTAAAGGAATGAGAGGAGTTCTCCAAATGTGACCATGTTTTCTCTATCTCACATAAATTGAAGAATCCACCCGCAGAAGTCTTCTCTTATGTGAAGCATCAGTTTTCAGATATATAATTCACTCTAAAAACTGTTTATGTTATTGTGTGTCCCCACACACATCCAAAAAAGTTAATGTCAGCAACTCACAGTGAAACCGCTTGAAAAGGTGCTTAAGTATACAGCTTTTACATTTTTATAACTTTTCAGTTTAGGGCAGGTTATATACTTCAGTAAAAGACTGTCATCTTAATCCTCAATGCTTTGTTCCACATGACTGAGGAGGTACACATTATACAACAAAGAAAAAATAGTATGGTCACTTGTAAAGCGACAAGTAAGAAAAGATGTAATATGTGCAATCAAATTCAATCTGAACCCTTTTCATAAATTTTCTCTGCCTTTGCAAGGTTTAGAAAGGAACAGGTAAATAATGGCCAAACATGGAAGAAGAATGGGCTTACATATGAATGGCTGTCTATAACTCGCCTAACATTCCCATGTAGGTATCAGGATTAACATTGTTACATCATGCAACATCTAAATATCAAAAATTAACTCTACATTTCCAGGTTTCATACAGACACCTTGCAGGTAAAGTGATTAACTGATAACAAATACAGCAGTTTGTGAGTAGCCATGACTAATATCATACCACAGCAATTAACACCATAACAATTCTCTCTAACAAATGGAATGAACAAATGTCATTCAAAATAAGCTGATAAGAATCAAACCACTTTCCATGATTACCTCCTCCCCTTCTTATATCACCAGAGAACCATTATTGTCATCAAATAACTCATATCATCTTGTCAATTACTGACAAATTCTAAATCATTAAAAAAGTGTATAATTTACATGAAAATATGTGATCAGTGAAGCAAGTACAGCTTTCATAAAAATGCCTGGTACTTAAGGCTCTCTTGAATCAAAGATCTAATATTAATGACACTTTCTGCAATGAGCAACTCTTCAAAAGTAAGTTTTCTACAGTGGCTGTTCAAAACTT
>JAUUDZ010423416.1:0-14189 GCA_032361705.1 Panulirus versicolor
TAGGATATACCTCAATTGCTACAACATCAAGGTGACTGGTAAGGCCACTTCTACTTACTCTGCTGCCAAAAATTTCCCGGGAACCTTCATGACCATAATCAAGGAAGGCAGTTATTCTCCTAGGCAGATTTGTATCATGGATGGGACATGATTATTTTGGAAAAGAATGCCTTTGATATAATCATCTATCTAAGTATATGTCTATTGCCTGTTCCCTCTGAGAATTCCTCAAAGGGATGGCTGTTCCCTTCAAGATCTCCCTCATGGAGGTGGCCACAGCAAAATTCTCCATAATTGGTGAACTCCAGTGCCACTTTTTAGCCTGCTAAGGATTAAGCACCAAAGCCTCATGCTTAACAGGCCACTGGGAGAGGGCAACTCCAGCATAGTGTTTTCAGAATCTCCTACCCAATGTTTCTGCCAAGTGCCTCTTTCTAATGAGTCTACCTAATGTTCCAACCTATTACTTCGTCCTAATGCTTCCACTTAATGTTCCTACCTATTACTCCTACCCAATGTTTCTACCTTATGCTCCTGTCCAGTGTTCCTATCTACTACTGCTTTTTATTGCTCCTACCTTTTAAAAGCCAAAAGGCAGGGCTGATGCAGTGTGCCAATCACAGGAAAAATCTAGAGTTAGGGAAAATGAAATTTATGAGTTGGTATTATCAAGTGTTATGTAGAACAAGGAGAGATTAATTGTTTGTGGACAGAATGCCAGCACTTCACTTATGGGAGAAGCAGAGAGAAAAGACAGCTACCTAGGTCAAAGGAGTACAACTTGACACCCACTGAAGTGTTGGCACACTACGCATCCATCACTAACCCTCTCGATACCCAGGTGGGCAATACCAGTAATATGCCTCCTTGGTCAGTGGCTGCCTACCAACTATTACCTACTTTGAGAATGTACATTTCCTGTATATGAAAAAATAAATCAGTTTGTTATTTTGCATTTTTATTCATGGAATTCATTGTACAATATGTATGTCATAGTATTCATATTTCCTTGTACATGTATACTGTAGTTTTTCATTGATATAGTAATTGGTACTGTCTTACTAATAATGAAACCTCCAATTTTCATTATCTATATTATTTGATTTATGCATTTTTGATTCACATGACCACTTTCAAGAACACAACTATCACATAAATTGAGAGGTCTCAGTATGGTACAGAGTCTGCAAAGAAAAACCTTATCCACCTCCCCATGCAGTTTCAAAGGTGACGTCACAATTACACCTGATTGCTCTGTCATCTCTCCTTTGGCCTTGATTAGCACCTGCTAATGGTCATGGAACTGATGAGGTTCACGAAGTAGTGAACGTCAATGTTTTGGGTCTATATGGTCCTGATCTCCAGAATGGGAGAGACACTGATGAGGTGCTGCAGAAAGGAGTTGCCTGATCATGCATTCTAAACACCCAATGTATCTAGAAATCTCATGTGAACCCACATTTTCTTGCTTATAGGAAAGTATTCCAGCTTTCTCCTCCTTAGAAAGGTATAAGCAAACCATCTTAAGGTACAGGTAGAAGACAGTGCCAAGTAGCTAAATTCACAAAATGAAGTGGCAGCCAGGAGGAGTGAAGAAAGAACATCTTTCTCTCAAGATAGCCTCACGCACACTAAGGCAGGTCGTAGGTGTTTACACCGTTGAAAACACAGGTCTCGGCGACCAGATGTATGATGATTTCATTGTGAGAGTGTCATGTGCTTGTACCCACTATAAACCTTGACCATGTATTGCCTTTGAAAATATAAGTGGGGCACGCAATTTTTTTTTTTTTTTTTGGGGGGGGGTATGGCAAATTTCATAAATATTATCTAAGAAAAAAGAGATATAAACTGCATGGTACAGGGAGTATTATGTAGATTTACCACCCATGATTTAGCACAGACAAAAAAATTTTGACTCAGGTAAGGTGATGTCATGAGATGCCCAAGGCCTCCTTATACAACAATGCAGGAGTTCTTTAGGTACCTTCAAGCCACAGTGTCGAGTGAATATCACAGTGGACCAATAAGTGGAAATGAAATCATATGAGCATTTGCTATGTAGTGATGAGGAGTCTAAGCACAACAAGGGTAGTGATGTTTCTTACCTATCCCCAATATTTTTTATATCTGTTTGTCATTTTCTACATTAGCAAGATAGCACTAGAAACAGACAAAGAATGGTACCATTCACTCACGTCCATTCTCTAGCTGTTACGTGCAATATACTGAAACCACAGCCCCCATCCACAATCAGGCCCCGTTGATCTTTCCATTGTTTCTTCTGGCTGCTTCACAACCCCTGGTTCAGTTCACTGACAGCACATCAACCCCAGTATACCACATCATTCCAATTAACGCTATCCAGTGCATGCCTTTCACCCTCCAGCATGTTCAGGCTGCTATCACTCAAAATCTTTTTCTCTCTATCCTTACATCTCCAGTTTGGTCTCCCCCTTCTCCTTTTCCCTTCCACTTCTGACACATATATTCCTTTTGTGACCTCTCCTCACTCA
Source organism: Panulirus versicolor (assembly GCA_032361705.1). Classification (NCBI taxonomy): domain Eukaryota; kingdom Metazoa; phylum Arthropoda; class Malacostraca; order Decapoda; family Palinuridae; genus Panulirus; species Panulirus versicolor. The sequence goes on from JAUUDZ010423416.1 coordinate 2,517, forward strand.
TTCTCTCTGTATGTCCAAACCATTTCAGCACACCCTCTTCAGCTCTCTCAACCACAATCTTCTTATTACCACACCTCTCTCATACCCTCTTATTAATTATAGTACATCACACCACCTTATGCCAAAAACTGCTGTTCAGACAGTTCATCACTAACATCTCCACACATCCTTATATATAACCCATTCCTCACATCCATACAACATTGCTGGGACTTCTATACCTTCAAACAAAAGCATTTTCCCCCTTCAACAAAATGATCTCTCTTTCCACACATTCCTCTGTGCTCCCAGAACCTTTGCCTGCTCATCCACCCTGTGGTTCCATTCACTGCCAAATTTTCTCCTTACAAACTTACCCCTCCTCAAACTTACCCCCCCTAACCAACCTTTCCCTCTGCTCTGCTAAACCTAACCTATTAACCTTGATTTATTCACACACTCTCAAATTTCTCCTTTCAAATACCCTTCCAAATTCAGTTACCAACTTCTGCAGTTTCTCGATCAGATCTGCCATCAGAGCTGTATCATCAGCGAACAACAGTTGATTCACTTTTCCAGGCCCCCATCATCTCCTATAGATTAAATACTCACCCCTTTCTCTAATACCCTTGCATTTCGCTCCCTCACCACCCCACCTATAATCAAATTAAAAAGCCATGGTGACATCGCAGAACTCTGCCACAGACCAGCCTTCACCTGGAACCACTCACTCTCCTCTCTCCCATCTCATAAATATGCCTTAATCCCCACAAGGACTGCAAAATGGCCAGAGCCTACAAAGAATCCTCTCACAACTCTAGCATCTAGCATAGCCTTTCTCTTTGACTGACTATTACATAATCAATCAAAACCTTTTGCTCTTCCCTTCCATCATTCCTCATCCATGTATATCTGTGCAACCATGGACATCTGTAGGTCTTTTGCTGAAAAAAGGTGTTTTTGCAAGAAATAGATATCTCATTGTTTTCTAAAACATGACTACTCCCATAGAATGCGTCTTCCTAATGTTCCTAACTACTACTTATACCCACTTCTACCTGCAAACACTGTCAGAGTTGGCCTCTGCCAGTGGTCTGTTAAGGGTGAGGCACTAAAAGTCTAAAAAGCATCACTGGATTTCATGAGCTATAGAGACTCTATTGCTCTGGCCACCCACTTGAGGAAGTTGCAGTTGGGAACAGGCACATCAGAGATATATAGGAAAAGAGACAGATTCTAAAACCTCTTTCCCATTCCGTCTCACGAGTGTTGGGGGTATAATGTCATGAATTGTGAAAGGACCTTTGAACTTGTTATTTAGCTCGTCACATAGTTTATATCATCATTAAAAAAAATTCCCTTTGAGTCCCTTAGCTTGATTAGCTGCTCTTTAACTGACAGTTGATTCCCAATGGTTTTATGAGAATGTTTCAGATCTCCTCCTGCCTCATCTACAATGTTCTTTTCAAAGTTTCTTCATTCCTCCTTCCTCATCCTGATGTACACAATTTTTGCTCTCTCATACCTTGCAAATGTTGGCTAGCTGGAGTGCTTTCTTTGTTTTTACCACTTCATATCAAACTCCTTAGCTTTCTGACATCTTTTATTGAACCATTCCTTCCTCTTTCTTACCCTCCCTCTGTATTTGAGGGTAGAGGTACCCATGTCCCTACTCCTTCATTGTAAAAAACACAGGATGTCTCACCACAAAGGCATGTTTTCTTGCTACTAAACTACATTACTGTAGAGGTTTAATCAATTTCCTAAATTACCACAATGTCAAACTTGAGCATTACATGATCACATTTTCCAGTCAGTGTATCACATACAATACTTTCTATATCCAAGATAGTTTATGCGAAGATAAGCCTGCAATAATGGTGGATTAATCCCTCTTATTGTAGTATTCTCAGACATGTTGGTCGAGGAAATTTTCCTGTATACATTCTAAAAGCATATTCATTTATTACTACCTATCATTATGAGAATTCAGACTCCCTCAGTCTGTCTCTTTAAAAATGAAACCCTCCATTATCAGTACTTTATCATCTATGGAAAAAGAGTCTTCTAGCTTCATGTGCCATCCTGATTGTTCTTTCATTGTTGTCACTGTATGTTAGCTCTGTGTTGTTGCAATGTTTCGAAAGATCATACAAAATCAACACCAACCACTTGCACTTCTTCCCTACAATCACTCTTCCCATTATTTATTGACTGAATGGGCCATACTCCACTATTTCTTGAAACTTATACGTATCTTTTATCAAAAGGGCCAATCCTTCCATTCCTTTGCCCTCTCTTGTGTGTGTGTGATTACCTATTTGAATTGTATGCGGAAAGAATTTTACACTCATGGGACCAATCTCTTGAACCATCTTTACTATCCTACACTTTGTAAAGTTAGACATGCTCTTCCCAATTAGTGCATTCTCATTCAGTTTATTCCTTTTATCCACTACTACTGTATAATAAAAGTACTTCTCTACATCCTTTCTAGTAAGCTTCTTTAATTCTATATTATTTTCTGTTGTTGCTTTTTCCCTAAATCTTTCAAGGAACAGTTGGTAGTTATGGTTAGCGGGTTAGCTGTTTAGTTAGTTAGATGGTTGGTTATTTTAGCCATCATGGTTATTGTTAGTGATGGTGGTTGAAATACCAACAAATTACAAAGAAATATAGTCATCTCCCAGACTTTTATCCCTTTCCGTATCAGAAGATCTGTCAAGCACGTCAACTGCACCCTCCTAGGAATCACAATCAACCTTCTGTGCACTTTCTCTTACTTTTGAATGCTGATGGTTGTTACTACAATTGTTGTTGTTGCTGCTGTGATGTGATAATGGTGATGGTGGTCAGCAGTGATGATAATGGTGAAAACAATGAAGGTAGTGGTGGTAAACGACACCATGGTGAGGTAGAGGTGGTAGAGATGACTGTGAAGAGGTTAGGTGGTAGAAATGACTGTGATAATTGTGGTACAGGCCACTCTTCAAAGAATATTCATGAAACTGAGGTCAGGTGGTAGAAACGATTGTGATGCTAATGGGAAAGGCCACTCTTCGAAGAACATTCATGAAACTGTTGCCTACAATATGCTGCATCCCCATTTTTGCATTTCTTGGGGGGTGAAAAAACAACATTCGTATACATAATATCTAAATACCTGATATTCCTTTATCTATCTATCTGTCTTTATCTCTGATTCCTGTTCCCTCCCATAACTCCCTCAAGGAGGTGGCCATGGCAAAAGAGTCTCCTTAACCAATGAACTCCAGTACCATTTCTTAGCCTTTGGGGCCTAACCCTTGACAGGCCCCTGACAGAGGGCAAGCCTAGCTCAGTTTTGCAGAGGCTCCTGCTTAATATTCCTACTGACTACCTAATGTTCCTACCTACTACCTATACCTAATGTTTCTGCCTAATGCTCCTACTTCTATCTATTGCTCTCACTATTTTGTCAAAAGGTAGGACTAGCACATAGCACTCACCACAGGAAAATTTAGAGTTGCAAAGAATGAGCTGTGTGAGTTGAGTGTTGTTAAGTGTTATGTGTGACAAAGAGGGACTGTGTGTTTGCGGACAGAATGCCAGTACTCTAGATGTGATTGAGGCAAAAGGAAAAGACAACTACTTGGGTCAGAGGAGTGCAACTTCACAACCACTGAAGTGCTGGCTCACTATACAGCCACCACTAATCCTCCAGATACCAAGGCGAGTATACTGGAAATATACCTCCCTAATTGTTGGCTGCCTACTAACTACTCCCTATTAACTCTGCCTGATTGAGGTTATATTGCAACTCTGCCTAACTGAGGTTATACAGCAAGCGAAAGATGCCTTTGGTGAGGTTGCATCATAATCAGATAACGATGAGAAGAAAAGTTTCATCAAAGAATTTCTCCCTTTAAAGGAGTTCAATTTGTCACAACTACTGAGTAGCACCACAGCCTTGGAGTTGCAGGAACACTTGGAAGTGGGACTCTGGGGCAATCAAATCACATAAATATTGTCAGTCAAATAAATGATATGAAGTAACGTTAAAGTACATACAAGTTGGTAGGCAGCCACTGACCAGGGAGGTATATTACCGGAACTATCCATTTGGGTACTGGGAGGGTTAGTGACGGCTTCGTAGTGAGCCAGCACCTCAGTGGTTGTCAAGCAGCATTCCTTTGACCCAGATGGCTGTCTTTCTTTGCCTCATCCACATGTGGAATGTTGGTATTCTGTCCACCAGCAAACAATCTCTCCTTGTCATATATAAAAGCTGACAACAATAAATTCACACATGTCATTCTTCATGACTAGATTTTCCTGCATTGATAGCTTTGCACTAGTCCTGCCTCTTGGCAAGTAGTTGGTGGGAGCATTAGGTAGAGTAGTATGTCGTAATATTAGGCAGGAATATTAGGGAGACACATTAGGTACAAGTAGTTGGTAGGAACATTAGGTAGGAGCCTCTGAAAACACTGCTTGAGTTGCCCTTTGACAGTGGCCTGTTACGGGTGAGGCACTAAAGGCTAAGAAGCGGCACTGGAGTTCAACAGTTATGGAGACTCTTTCACTGTGGCCTCCCCCTAATGGGAATTCCCAAAGGGAATGAGCATCAAAGATATAGACAAAAATGGATAAAGTTATACTGAGAATATCTCAACATAATCATTGATAACCAATTAGCAAAAAAAATAATAAATTCAATTAGCAAAAAAATTAATAAATTTCGATGCTGAAGTATAATTTCTCACCGAGATGCAGTGATAACAATGTGTCAAGAAACATATCATCACTGTAGATGAGCTGAATCATGATTTGAGTCCTGTATGGTAGTGGGCACGGTGCACATTCTTCGTTAAACTTATCATCATCAACCTCATCATCTTCACCTGTTAAAAGGGAAAATCATTAATTGGTAAATAGTAACTGATGAATCTGAACAGAAACTGTTGAATACACTTGAAACTTAGGTGCCCCTTCCATGTCCCTCCACTTCCGAATAAATCAGCAATGTTGTTACAGTCCTAGGGAGGGACTAGAGTTCAGGTTAACAAGACCACAATGAATAAAAAAAGGCACCAAAGAAAGCTGAGCACTTGAACAGCACTTGCAGCTCTATTCAAACATATTATAGATAACTATTCTCAATTTTCATTCTTTCCTTTCAGCCGAAGAAAGCCTACAGGCTGTGTACTCTTGTGCAAGTTAACAGGAAAGTTAACACTTGCACATACATGTCAAAATATCATTGCCCAAAATACTTAACTTGGTATATAATGGATGCAATATGGATCAAAAGCTTTACTTTTAAATAAAAATCTATTCTGGGTCTATGTCAGTCTAAGTATCAATATTTCTAATGCCTGTTCCCTTTTGAAATTCCCTCAAGAGGGTGGCTCAGGCAACAGACTCTCCATAACTATTGAACTCCAGTACCACTTTTTAGCCTTAAGTGCTTCACCCATAACAGGTCACTGGCTGAGGGCAACTTTAACATGGTGTTTGCAGAGCCTTTGATCTAATGTTCCTATTGACTGCTTCTAATCCAGGGCTCTTGCCTAATGTTTCTACCTTCTACTTCTACCTCATGCTCCTGCCTAAATGTTCGTAACCACAGCTTTTACCTACTGCTTCTACCATCTTGCCAATAGGCAAGGATAGCACATAGTGCTCACCACAAGAAAATCTGCAGTTATGAAAGATGATCTGTGTGAGTTCAGTGTTGTCAGGTGTTATGTATGACAAGGAGAGATTGTATGTTTATGGATAGAACCCTACTAGTCCACATGTGGTTGAGGCTGTAAAACTTTACAACCATTTAAGTGCTGGGTCACTACGCAGCCACCACTAAACCTCCTAATACCCTTGCGGGTAGTACCGATAATATACCTCCCTGATCACTGGCCGCCTACCAACTACTACCTACCATTCATTCACCCCTCTCATAACATCTGAGTACACCCTTTTAACCTTAATGGCAATGGCCTTATGTTTTTTTTAGATCATTAGTACCTGGGAAACTTAAAAGATGTTTTGGTGGCATAATGCGGGGGACAAAATACGTACAATATACAGTGTACTGCTGCACAAAATACAGTAGCACTCCATGACTATATTCACACTATGAATACATGCACTTCTCACATGACACTGGCAACACCAGATCACTACACTGCCAGCCCAATGATGATTACTTTTACTTCAATCTTAAGCATGCATAAATTAGAAAAGGTGTAAATTGACCATTCATGTTATTCTAAAAATAGAATAAATCAAATACGTACATAGTTATTAGTTCTTGCACTGGGTAAGAACATACTGAAAAGAACTGTATAAAAACATATAAAGAATACAACATGCTGTAACATTTACTAAGATGTATGTTTATCACCATGACATGACCAACCACTCGCCTCCCTGAACTGGAAACATTCTAAACGATACACTGTTGTGTCATCCATATTTGCTACAGCATTTTTCTCAATAATGTACTCTACATATTCAGTTTCACTGCATTATTTAGTCAAGTACCTACTGAATAATATCAATGTCATATACTTTTCTGTATGTGAATTAGGCTAGTGCAGTACATGTATTCCAGAGCTGCATGAAGTGAGTGATGATAAGAGAGGTAGTGGGTATGAGCACTTTGTGTGGCATATTGTATGTCTGTGTTGGCATAAAGTGGTGCCGCAGCCTGTTCTTTCCATCTCAGTAGTAGGTTAAGAGAGATTGGATGTAATGAGATAGGCACGGATTATATAATAAACACAATGTTCTCTGTCATTTCACAACAATTGTATTGAATTCTGTTCAGTATCTATCATGCACTATTGCTTTTATAATAACCAATATTCAGTTATGACATTATCCTCCATTTCTCTTCTCTCAACATTAAATATGTTAAAACTGAGAAGCACAAAAAGTTTCACTAAACAAAGAAGACATGAGGAATCACTTGCTTGGCTGGCTGTTCAGCCAATGCACCCTCGTGATCCTTCTCGGATCATACCCTCCATACGTCACAAAATATTCCTCAAAAACCATTACATTAAATGAAGGGAACAAGGTAGGGCTGTATCACTCATAATACAAAAAACTAGTTTGCAATATGAAAGAGAAAATAACAACAAATACCAAGTAAAGTCATACAAGACAGCTAAAAAGTAATGCTTACTTTGTGATAAGTGTATATCTGGCGATAGTGTGTGGCTGTGTACAAGAATGAGCAAGATGATCACATAATACCTTTTTTAATACTTGTTTGCCGTTTCCCTATTAGTATGGCAGTGCCAAGAACAGACAAAAAAAAAAAAAAGAAAAAAGAAAAGACCACATACACTCACATCCATTCTCTAGCTGTCAGGTGTAATGCACTGAAACCACAGCCCTCTCTCCACAACCAGGCCCCGCAGACCTTTCCATAGTTTGCCTTGGATGCTTCACATGCCCTGGTTCAGTCAAATGATAGCTTGCTGACCCCAGTATACGACATCATTCAAATTCACTCTATCTCTTACACGTGTTTCACACTCTTGCATGTTCAAGTCCCATTTGTTCAAAATCTTTTTCATTCCATCCTTCCCTCTTCAATTTAGTCTCCCCATTCTCCTTTTTCCCTCCACCTCTGACACATATATCCTCTCTGTCAACCCTTCCTCACTCATTTTCTCTATATGTCCAGACTGTTTCAACACACCTTCATCTGCTCTCTCAACCACACTCTTCCTTACCACACATCTCTCTCACCCTTTCATTACTTACTTGATAAAACCACCTCACACCAAATATGACACATATGTTGATGTGTACAAGCATGTATATGCAAGTGTATGGGCTGATTGAGTGAGAAACATCAGAAGTTGGTGAGTGAACTTGGGAAAAGTGTGTGAAAGGAGAAAGTTGAGAGTAAATATGAATAAGAGCAAGGACATTTAGGTTCATTAGGGTTGAGGGACAAGTTAGCTGGGATGTGAGTTTCGTTGGAGAAAAATTGGAGGAAGTGAAACTTGTAAATAAGGATGCAGAAATACACTTATAGTATGATTGGTGGATGAGTGGAACAAACTGACTGATGACATGGTTAATGCTTACAGCATACATGAATTTAAGTAGTTGTATGACAGTAGAGAGTATTCAAAAGATGGGGCCATATGAATGTAAAACTCCCTGTACAGTACAAATGGGTAATTACAAATATGGAATTATAAGACTTTGAAATCTGAACAGTCACTTCTGTCCTCACTGCCATTATACGATGGCACAATACAGGCATTCTGATAATCCTCAGACACCTCACCAAGAAACTTAGATACATTAAAAATCCTAGCTAACCAATCAACAATACAGTCATTTTCTTTCTTCAGAAATCTAATTGCAATCCTATCCACTCCAGCCATCTTGTGGCTTACACTCACTCGTCTCTGATCAATAATCCACTTGCCAAGACTCTCTCACTTCATATACCTACCCAACCCCATCATCCACAGTTACCACCCTATTATCAAACATCTTCAAATATCCTTTAAAGAAGTCAGTCCATCTTCTCTTCACCTCATCTTTGCCTTTTAACACTTCCCCATTTTCCCCCTTCACCGATGCTCCCACTACTCTTGTTTTTCTCACACTATTAACTTCCTTCCTTTATGTATACACATGTATATGTGGGTGGGTTGGGCCATTCCTCATCAGTTTCCTTGCGCTACTTTGCTAACGCGGGAGACGGCATTAAGTATAATAATAATGATAATTAACTTCCTTCCAAAATATTTTCTTAGTCTCCCTAAGTTCAGTGATTCTCACTCGCCCCAGCTCTTGTTTTCTCTCTTTTTCAACCCCAGCACCTTCCTCTACACCTACTGTCACTTTCTTTTGTAAATCTCCCAATCACTTGCACTTTTTTCCAGCAAGTAACACCCATACACCTCACTTTTCTCTTTCACTAACAACTTCATCATCGCACCACTCATTACCCTCTCTCCGATGCCCACCTTCAACATACTACACACTTTACTCACGTGTCTGCACTACTTCCCTAAATACCTTACATTTGTCCCCCACTTCCCAGCCACCATTTACTTTCACCTTACTATGCACAAGCAGATATAGTTCTCTGATTCCCAACACACAGAGAGAAATTTAGCGTTGCAAATATATAAAAAAAAAAATTGGTGAGATGTATCTAGCTAAAGTAACCTTTAGGACAAAAAGCAAAATGACAGAAACTACTTTAGCTAACAGGTTACACATCACTACCCTATAAACTGGTAAATACATAAGATTTCTTCAACTGCAGCAGTTACTTTATCATTTATGCATCAATTCAATGAAACACATATGAAGCTATTCAAAAAAGCACTCATAATTTCTAATAGCCTACACTCTTTAACAATATGAATTGAACCCTGATGTACAGTAGCTAACAAAAGTTACCCATCATACTACTTACCAATCTCAGTTAAGATGTACTTCCCTGGTTGTGGAGTGAAGTTTTCTCTTTGGTCCCAGTCATTCTTTGTTTTATCTTTAAATGTCAGTTTGAATACCTTTATTGCTCCTTCAGCATTCTTCTGAATAACAAAATTGATCAGTCCTTCTTCACCCTTCAAAAGAATAATTTGCATTTCAGTAACAATAAATATCAAATAATGCCATGGAAAAAACAGTACAGCGACAAATGTTTCCAGAACTTTGCAATGTTATCCAGTATTTACTATATCAAGTGGCTTATTCAAAACAGTACAGAACAATAAGAAAAAAATTCTGGCATTGTATATCTTTCTTTCATAACTGATCATGTTTCCTGCCTTTGCGAGTTATCACCGGGAGGAGACAACTGAGCCTTCAGAGAAAATCCATGCTTGGCCTTTCTTACCTTCATTCTATTGGAAAGTAGCAATAAAAGAGGGAAGGGTTTCCAGCTCCTTCATCCTATCTCATTCAACTGCCTTCTATAACATGTATGAGATATATGGGTAATGTTCTTTTTCCAGTATCCCCTTGGATAAGTATATTTTCAAGTGTCATACAAAGCAAGGACCCATTCTATGAGGCTCCTGAAGCAGAAGAAATTCCTTAAGAGCAAGCAGGTGCTCGATAAAACTGTACTCCTTCCCATCCACTTACGATGATTGTACCTGGTAAACCGTATGGTGGAGTGGTGATTGAGATGGGGGTGGCATAAACAAAGCATCAGACTGGGAAAGAACATGGTTTAAGGAATGGGAGAGATTGTGTGGATCAGGTACCTGCTTTGAAGAATGTATGTGAGAAATAATTAGAATAACAAGGATTCTCATGTGGCATTTAAGGATCTGGGGAAACATATGACAGGGTTTATAGAGATCCTATGTGGAAGTTGCTGTGCATGGATGGTGAGAGAGGAAAGCTATTAGTTTGAAAGGAGTTTTCATCTCGAGGTAAGGTGTGTGTATGTAGAGAAGAAAGGGAGTGGTTCCAGGTGAAGGTGGGCTTGCAGCAGGGTGTGTGATGTAACCTGGATTAAGGATAAGGTGGTGAGGGAGGTGAATGCAAGGGTCTTAGAAAGAAACAGCTATGCAGTCTCTTAGGGCTGGGGGAAGGGGGTTCAGTTCTTGTTTACTAATGATATGGCACTTGTGGCACATTTGAATATGAAACTGCACAAGTTGGAGTCTGAGTTTGGGAATGTGTGTGAAAGAAGAAAGTTGACAGAAAATGTGCAAAAAAACAAGGTTATTAGGTTTAGCACTGAAAAGAGTTAGGTTTTAGAAATGTGAGGAAGTAGACTGTTTTAGAAATCTGGGAGCAAATATGGCAGCGGATGGAACCAAGAAACCTAAAGTGAGCCATCAATGGTTGAGGAAACAGAGGTCTTGTACACACTGAGGAATGTATGGAAGGAGAATCACTGTCTTTAAGGACAAACATGGATAAATTTGACAGTACTGTAATCCATCAGTAATGTATGGATGCAAGATGTGGACCTTGGACAAAAATGTAAAAGATAGGGTGAATACATTGGAAATTAAATGTTTGAGGATAATGTGTTATATGAGGAAAGCAGGGTTGATCATATAGGAAATGATGTGGTGAGAAAGAGATATGGAAGAAGTACGTACAGGAGTGGTTCAAAGGGTGTGCTGAAATAATTTAGACATAAGAAGAAGCATTGGAGTTCATCACTCATGGTGACTATTTTGTCACGACCACTCCCCTGAGGGAGTTCCCAAAGGGGTGGGAGTGGGGGGCTGGAAATCCTCCCGTACAGTTTTTACTTCTCCAAATGAAGGAACAGGGAAGAGGGCAGTGAGGATTTTCCCTCTAAGGCTCAGTCCACTGTTCTTGACACTACCTCGCTAACATGGGAAATGGCAAATATGCATGAAATACCCCCTGTGTCTGCAAGCTAATGCAGGGAAAACAGACAGAAAAGGCCACATTCATTCACACTCAGTCTCTAGCTGCCATATATATAGTGTTTAATTTGTTTATGGATGGGGTAGTTAGGGAGGTAAATGCAAGAGTTTTGGAGAGGGGGCAAGTATGCAGTCTGTTGGGGATGAGAAGGCCTGGGAAGTAAGTCAGTTGCTGTTCACCGATGATACAGCACTGGTGGCTGATTCGAGTGAGAAACTGCAGAAGTTGGTGAGTGAGTTTGGGAAAGTTTGTGTAAATGAGAAAGCTGAGAGTAAATGTGAATAAGAGCAAGATTATTAGGTT
>JAUUDZ010423427.1:0-14187 GCA_032361705.1 Panulirus versicolor
CCGCCACACCTGCAATTGCAACCCCCCTCACGTGTGTGCGCAAGGTAGTGCTAGGAAAAGACAACAAAGGATGGAGTGGTAAGAGAGATGAAAGCAAAAATTGGGAAAAAGGACGCAGAGATGGAGTGTGGTGGATAGTGGCAAGCCTGTTTGCAGATCATACTGTGTTTTTGCTGCAAGTGAAGAGGAGTTGTAGAAGGTTGTAAATGTGTTTTATGGTGTGTGTAAGCATAAGTGATTGATGGTAAATAGAAGTAAAAGTAAAGTAATGGTGTATGAATGGAAACAGAGTGAAAATATAGATTTTGTAAAACCAAATAAAGTGATAGAAGAAAGTGTACTAAACTATGGTTTGGATATGGGGAGAGAAAGACTGGAAGAGGTGAGAGAATTTAAGTATTTAGGAGCTGTCTTGGGTAAGTTTGGTGATATCGAAGGAGAGATACGGGAGAGAGCAGTATAAGGTAGAAGAGTCATTGGGTCCCTTATTAGAATAATGAAGGGTAGAGATGTAAGTACAGAAGTAAAGAGAGGATTAAGGCACAGCATAGTGGGTAGAGGTTAAGTATAGAAGTAAAGAGACGACATGTATTGAGTCACTGAGGTCAAGAATCCAGGCTGTGGAAATGAGCTAGTTGAGAAAAGCATGCGGTGTGATTAGATGGAATGAAGAAAGAAATGAAAGGTTGTTCGAAAGATGTGGTATGGCAGGTACTGCAAAGGGGAATGAATTATGGAGTACCATTCCATAATTCATAATACTTCAAAGTGGTTTGTACATGTGGAAAGAGTGCAAGACTGGGAGTTTACAAGGAGAATGTATGATAGTACAATCAAAGGGGTAAGTGTGAGGGGAAGACCAACTGTGACAAGGGCAAATACTGTGGAAGAATACTTGAGGGAGAGAAATGGAAGAATGAGTAAAATAGTGTATGCAAGGGAGGCATGTAAGGACATGGATAAGTGGAGACTCTTTTGCCATGGACAGCCCTTGACAGGAGTTCCCAGAAGGAATGGATAACAGAGAAATACATAGATAGACAGGAATGCATATTACAGGCTACTTCATGCATGTACTCTTTTCACCTGTTTTGTAGCTAAGACTTTTACCACCTGAACAATCTTAGTTATGAGTGATGATGCAAGTTAAAGCACTAATCTCAAAATGACTTAAGGAATTAAATCATAGATGAAAGAGTTACTATTTATCTAATCTATGAATAGTCATGCAATATTTCATGTTTAAATATATTTGTCATACACTAAAAGTAGCACACAAAAATATAGACTATCGTTAAACATTTACAAAATGTAGAAGAATACTGTAAAAGCATACTGTCATGACATATCTGAATGTGAATAAGAATATGGTAATACTTTTTCGAGTAATCCATATGCAATTTATATACATTAACAGACTGAATCACCTCTACTGAGTGCAGTGAGGGTAATGAGCCAAATAAGAGCAATGTTGAAGGCCATGTCAAACTTCAGTGAGCCTAACTCCTGAAGCCATGTAGATTCTCCATCTCCCCGTTGAAGGACTTGAGAACTAAAAATATAACATGCATATAGTGATCAAGGGAAATGAATAAATGACTAAATAGTGAGTTTTAAGCTGTGAAAAGCTGTTTCTTCCTACTGAGTAGGCAAGTTAGCAGGGAAAATGAGAATGATCCACTCTATGGGAATAATATAGTAATATCCAAAAAAAAAAATCCTGTAGGGAAACACACAAACTGCCCCTAAGAATAGGATCATTGTGCACAAGCTACAAAACACACTATCTCCTAAACAGAAGATGATTGATGCCACATGTCTAATGTAGGGTTATACACAAATGCACATAATCAATTAGTTCCTACAAAAGCTCAAAGTACAATAAAGGAAATGATAAAGGTTAAAGAGGAGAGAGGGGGTAAAGAAAGAAAAGAGGCTTTCATATTAGTCTTTTCTGTTAAAAGAAACTGCTTTTCAGGAATTCAAAAATCACTTCCTTCCTAATAGGAGTCAGCCAATTTGCAAGGAAAATGTAAGCCAAAAGGAGGTTTGTGGCAAACTCTTGAAATGAAGTAGGGTAAAAATTAAACAGTAAGTATCTGTTAGAAAAAGGACCTGGTAGATCCAAACAAAATTGCTGGATGACCTCCATGGTTCTCTATTAAGAATATCCTCGAGTGAGAGGTTCATCAGAAAGGCTAGAGAGAAAGCCACTTTTCTGATATCAAGGGCTCTGTCATTTGAGACACAATAGGCCTTCCAAGATATATTTGATATGTGTGGCCATATATGAAAAAAGGGCCTAAAATGAAAGTATAATTCATGGGGTGTTACTTATGTGAGCCCAGAGCAAGAAATGAGATGACTGTGCTCATTTGCATATATTCCAGCTCTGGACCTGTGATGTCAGCCTACTTGTATCGAGGAGATGGTGGTGAGTTTTGGATCATGCAAGGTGATCCTGTCCTTAGGTACAGATGGTGGGTTTATCCAAAGGACTTTAGGAGGATATTACCGGATTACAGTAAGAAAAAAAAATACTGTATTATTACTAAACATGGCAGGGTTCTTTAATTTCCCTTGTTCACTAACTGATGCCTTTTAGAATGTAAAACTAATAAAAAAATGGACAGGAACTTCATAAAATTCAGATTTACATATACAAATGGGATCTAAAACAATTACTAGCTATACAATAGAGGTATCTGATAATAACTGGTAAAAAATATATCAAAACTTCTACACTTCAAAATATTCATAATGATACAACTATGATATCTTCATAAAAAAAAAATCATTAAATTTCAGCACCAGTTGTTAGTTACACTCTAATATTATTTCAGTGCACTGTACAGACACATAAACACCCCAGATGTTATTCTAAAACTTTCCTGGTTTACATGGCAATATCAGAATCAAAGCAATGGAAAGGATGAGTTTTGTTTCCTTTTACTAACTGTAAAATAAAAATCAAGATTATATAATATGATAACATACTAATACATATCTCTTCCTGAAAATACCTATATTACTGGAAAAAAATGAGGTAAAACACTATCCTGCCTTAAGTCAAGCCAAAAGGCAATATACCATATCTTCTCATACTGTAAGTACATACTTTACTTGTTATAGCCATGAATTTGAATAATAGAATAGAGGTGTGCATATGGGTAAGTCAGATTAATGCTCACAAAAAACTATATTCAAACTTTGATTATAATTCCTCACGAAACCACTTTCTGTAAAGAAAAAACATCCTTATGCCAAAATATTCCTACTTCATGTAATGGTTATGTAGTTGTAGATGATCACAAAATCTAATGCATATCTTTCCCACAAATGCAAGGGATTCTGTAAAAGCCTTACTCATCATTTTGAATCAAATAAATCTTTGTACTGTAATGGAGAGTTGTTTTACCCAATTCTTAATTCAGCCAAAAATAATTTCTGAAAAAGGGGTAAAGTAACAATAATATAACCATAGAAATATATCAAATCACATTTACAGCAAGCTGATTCTTGCAAGAGAAAGAATTTTTGTTTTGTTTTCTGCTGACAAATCTTTTGGAAAACTTAATCACTGCATGGGAGAGATCCATATTTTCTCTCTCAGGGTGCACATTAAAAAATTAATAATTATTAAACTAGCTTAAGACTATATGAAGTTCTCAAGATTCATTATAGTACTGACTTACTTGAAATACTTGGGGACTCCTTCTATGATGATAGTGCTGAAGTTGTTGAACACAGAACAATTCACTACTGTAAAGAAGAGTATGGCTTTAAGTACTAAGGAAATCTGTAATCATATCTATTACTATCAATTTTGTTACCTGCACTCTTACTATTATGACTGACTGAGATCCTTGCCAGAAATCTGATTTTCTCTTAATATTGGGTGCTACTGTTATTTTTGTTAGAGTTCATACTACTTCTGTAGCTGCATTCCTGTTCTTTGCCTACAGTAGTAAGGCTCATGAATCAATTTTCTGGTATTCATATGGTGTGTTGCATAAATAAAGTGCAATCCAAAACAGAAGTAATGGTTAGAGAATATCCAACCAGAATTCTTTGGGACAAAGTATGTTAAAATAATTGTTTTTCCTCAACAGGGCTATCAATCTTTCTGATGGGCCCAGACAGAAGTCCGTTTAGTTTGTATCTTTTACTGTTTTTGTACATCAGATATTGCTTTTAAATGTTATCTGCATGTAGTACATGTGAATATATACCACATCAAACCCTTACTTATTGTACTTACCAAAAATTCATCTTTGATTCTGTAATATATGTGGTCTGGTCACCGGCAGCATAACACTCCTTCAGCTTATAAACCAACATGCCTTAATCTAATTTCTGAGGAATTTCAACTTTCTACATAATGAAGAGCATACTGTAACTTGTTTCCTCTTCACATCAATACATCCAGTACTACCTGTATTGCTTGGATGCTTGTTGAACACCGTTATATGAGCAAAATAAGTGCAAAAACCATTGAATTAGGTGAAAAAACTTGGGTCACTACAACCTCAAATTTTGAGAGGGAAAACAATGATGAAATGGTGATGTGGGCTTCAGTAGTGCAAGGAAAACAGCAGCAACCTTCAAAGACCCATACATATTTAGCAAGATATAATAATTAATGAGCATTAGCATTTCAGTTGTTTCTGAACTGGAGATCTACCTAATGTCATGGGATTATCGAGGGTCACATCAATCACCAATGAAGTAGTAGTCTTACTGATTATTCAGATAATCCCTTGCAGTTGCTATTATATTCAATGAAGACACAAAAATAATTGTTAGGGGCATTATACTAATCCCCCACAGACAGAGACAACCTGCTCAAAGACTGGCATCTTCTATTCAAAGATACATACAGAGCCAATGCATACACAACCAAACAATACCTTTTCACAGCCAATATAACCTCCCATACACATTGCAAAATGTGCTTCAAACGTAACGCACAATTTCCATTCTCATATGGAATAACAAATCTCCCTAATAAACACTAATAATCCCCTTGTTAGTACAAATTACTCCACTCAAAAGCACGTTTAACTCTCTCAGTTAGAATAATCTCCCTTACTGACACAGAAATGGCCCAGAGTGACATGAACAATTAACATAGACAGTGCTCTCTGATGCAGACAAATCCCCTCATGGAAAAAACCATTCCTTACAGAAAGGTTATTTCCTCACTGACTACTGTAAGTAATCCCTTCAGTGACAAGCACCTTTTCAAGAAGACAGACAATTCTTCTCCTTTAAATTAATAATCATCTGTCAGCCACAAGGAAACCATTTTACAGATAAACACATTTTTTTTTCACTGATGCAAGCAACCTTCCTCACCGACATAAATCTGCAATGACATCCCATCCCTCATAAAGAAAACCTCCTTTACCAAGACATGCAGCCTCCCTAACATAACACAAAACTCCCCTTCAATGGTCTGAATATATTATGTTTACTCTGATTTGCTTTATTTCTCATGCATAGAGCCAACTCCAAAGAAACAGACAACCCCTTCACTGACAGATTCATCCTTTTTTGAAGAAAAAAAAATCACCTCATTCACAGATATACTGAGCCTTCTTTAAGATACATGCAACCCCTTCATAAACAAAAACAACTCCCAGAGACAGGTTACCTACAAAAAGATACCTACAAAAAGACATTGACAGGCAACTCTTTGACACTGACAACCACTTCAAAAATATACAATTCTCTTCTTAGAAAAAAAAACTAACAGAAAAAGTCAATCATCTTCATAAACCAAAATGCTTCTAACCAATACAGACTCATTTAAGACAAGTGCAACTTTATCAGTAAACAACATGTTCATTATCATGGATAATGAAAACCCACGCAAAGAGACAAATGACATTTTTACATACACAGACACTTCTCATATTAAATAATGACAACTCCTGCTTGAACATTTGCCAAGATGTAGATGTGTACAACTTTCTCAAAGACTTGGGCAAATCTCACCAGAAACACACAACCTAATCATAGATGCATATTAGACAGACAAAGCCCCATCACAAACACACAAAACTTCATATTCATTTATACTGTATGAGAAAAAAGTAAAGAAATTCCTCAAATATTCCTCTAAAGGATAGACATATAAATCCCTCAAAGATAAATAGTCCTATGGCTTGTAATACAAACCATAACAGTGAATGGTTCACAGACGGTAGTACTCACAGCGACAGTCAGCCCATCTGAACATGTTGTTGTGGGTGATGAATGAATCTCTGAAGAAGATGAAGAGCCAGGCAATGGGCACACAGCAATAGAGACCCACTAGTGTCTGTGCCACCAGGATACTGTAGCCAACGCCCTGTACAGAAGATAAAATGCCTGAAGCACACAGTATTAGAGCCCCAGTGACTTGTACCATAATGGTGCTATCACTTTGTGAAAAATCAAGGATACAAGGACAGAGTGATACTGGGCTACAGTTACGTATCAAAAGAACTCCATCAGCATCACCAAGTACAAAAATAAATTTGGACAGGGATAAAAAGAAAATAAGATATATAATCAAAGACTGGGTGGAATTCATGGGTACATGGATAACACAACACTGATGCTGAAACAGAGTGAGATAAGAAAAGAGCAACACAGACAAGAATACAGTGAAAAAGGATACAGTAAAATACAGTGAAAGGATGAAGTGTAAAAAGATGCACAGTATTGCAATGAAGGGATACTATGACCCAAGATACAGCAGTGGGCATTGTGACAAAGGGTACGATGACAAACAGGATGACACAAGGATACACTGAAAAAGGATACAGTATAAAGAATACTGTGCTAAAGAGATATAATAACTAAGGCAATGCCAAGGATGCAGACCATGATGCTGTTGCTGATGACTCATTGGGAAAATTAACATTTAGTGTTAATGTAAAAAAAATT
This sequence comes from Panulirus versicolor, assembly GCA_032361705.1. Lineage (NCBI taxonomy): Eukaryota > Metazoa > Arthropoda > Malacostraca > Decapoda > Palinuridae > Panulirus > Panulirus versicolor. Next base: position 6,937 of record JAUUDZ010423427.1, read on the forward strand.
GGTGGTCAGGACCAGTTATCTTGTGGCAATTAAGCATTCATAATCATTTATCTTTCAGACTCAGGACTCCTTAATCTTTGGGAAAAAGAATATTAACTCTCATGATCATTCAATATCACAGAGGCTTAAAAACACTTTTGCAGTGAAGAAATAAAACAGAGTGAAGATTCCATTATTGTAGACCACAAATTATCAAGATAAACATGTCAGGAACAGGGGAAACAGGAAACTGTGATCTGTTACAGTACGACTGGAAAAAAAGGTAAGTGTGGGGGAGTGGTTGCATGGAAGGGTGAGAATATGTGATAAATGTACTGAAAGATAATTATGCTTGGAAAACAAACACTAACAAAACAGGTTCAAGGTGGCTCACATTTTTTTGGAAGAGAATGGATTACAATGATGGATACATTGTCACCGAGAAAATGGTAATGAATATGCCATCAAACCATATAATTCTTCAACACCACTAATATTACAAAACAACTTAAATAATGACATCACCCTAGAAATGCAAAATAAAGAACTTCACGCACTAACACCATCATCAACACCTACATACATTCCCATTTCAAATAGTACCCCAGATATACTCCCCAACTGCAAAATCTGACCAGCAAACTCAAGATCTATCTCCCTGAAAATTTCAGAGCCCACCATCTAACTTGGCTCAACACACTCTATAAACTTGAGCTGAACTACTCATAAACCAACTGCAACCTCTTAAGAACTTCAACCTATGCCACCTGCAAACCAGACTCCCAACCCACCATTTCCAGCTGCCGACCTCACCAGACATCACCTGCTCACCACCACAATCCACAAGGAACAATTGCAGCATATTAAGCAAAATATCTTCTGACCACTTGCCCAATCTTAAAATCACTATCTGGCTTGTCCAACCCAGGCAACCATCAAAAAGACTTACAAAAAACTACAGGAAAGCAGAATAGCCTGCTTCACACAGTATAGATGATTTCTCATCCCTAAATCATTCAGTCTCACACTTCATTAACATTTCCAACCAAGTCAGCAAAAAGCACATATCACAATGAATAGAATTAAGAGAGCTGACCTATAGGAAAAGGCCAAAGATTTAAATTTGCCTACCTTAGGAGAGAGAGAAGAGTGATGTGTGACCTGATCACTAACTTTAAAGTGTTTAAAACAAGTCGATGATGTGGACAATGAACAAAGTGTCTGTTTAGGATTTAGTCAAGGGTGGGGGTAGGGGGCAAATTATGAAATTGCTAAGACAATGTGGGATGATCCCAGGAAACCCAGCATGCTACAAGCATAAGTGATATAAAAGAACTCATTGTATCTTGAAGGCCTTGGTGTTTTTGGTTTCCTTGGATGTTAAATTCAATTACTAATATAGGTCAAATTTACATAAATCTGAATAAACCTGTTGAAATGCAATTAACTTTTCATAAGACTCGCAACTAGTTTTGAATGAAGATAATCTATGACATTTGTTAACAAAATGGCTGCTAGGAATAATAAAGGGAGTTTAATTTGAAAAAATTAATATTCATTTGTAGGGACAAAAAATTTCATTATCATGAACTTGTCAGTGTTATGGGAAGGTGGTTAAACTTACAAGGTTGTTTCACTGGTCACTAATATAAGTCAGTAAAAGTCTGATATCTGCAGAATGAAAGTCAAATATACTTTTTCCTTTTAAAGGACTAAATGGATCAGAATAACTGTAAGAATGTTTGAATCATTCCTCTTTATGAGAAAATTTATTGTATATCTTATAGCTCAAGTGAGGAGAGCACCCATCCCCCACCTGGATATGCTCCTACAGTGAGCAGTTCCTCAAAAGATATGGGGATAGAGCAACCAAAGGACATAACACGAAATTATGAAGGTTTCCTTCTGAAATAGATGTAAAGAAGTACCTTTATTGAGTAACAGTGATGGATAACTGGAAGAGAATGACTGGGGACACATATGATAAGTTGTATGATAGAAAATGTTCAAGACATGGGGTCCCAAAACTGTAAAATGCCTCCCATACAGCAGAAACAGGTAATTACAAGGACATTGAAAGAAATATAACCCAAACTTCTCCCCACATGTTACACAACTAATAAAACAAAGAAACCACCTCAGACAACCACTCACTGTCAATCAAAATCAGATTACATATCCAATATCTAAATAACACAATTACCAAACAATTCATAGAAAGGGAAACTGCAAACTAGTATCCCTTTAGAACCATAAAACATACACACGGAGTAGCCAACTCTTGCAAATATTAAAGAATATCTGCACTTTCTGCACTAATAGAGCTGCTGCTTATGAAGCACTTCTGATTCATACCAATGATATTCCTTTTAAAAAATACATAGAACATATTTCTGAGACACTACTAAAAAAATCATCCCCAAATCAACCTTACCCATAAACAGGAAATCCATATCAAAGCACAAAATCCATCCAGAAACAACTGCTCTCCTGCCCTTCACCCCAAATGATACATGTAATGCAATTAAAACAAAGAACTCTCTTGCAACAGGCCCTAACAACATATCTAACTTTCACATACAACACTTTGGCCCAATTGCAATAAAAGAATTTACAGACATCTTTGACCACTCCTGGCTACACAACAAAATCCCTAACATCTGGAAACTTACTGATGTAATACCAGTCAAAAGCTCTCCAAACAACCTAAGTCTTCTCCTTTTACCATCATATATTAGTAATTGTCTTCAGTATCCAAACTCTAAAAAATTGATCCACTACAGAATCAAGCAAAATATCCCGATCTCACCAACACAACATTGCTTCAAACCCAACAACTCCACTGACATTGCACAACACATCCTTGCATCTTCAACTAACCTTAACCCCTATCCTGCACATTACTAATGGCATAAAAGCATCAACAAAGAATTTGACATTGTCCTTGACATACTCTTTCACTAAAGACACTTGACACTACTCTCCACAACAATGACAAAAAGTGGTTGGCCAATTTCATAGCCAGCCACCATGTCAGAGTCACAATAGATTCATCTCTAAAACACGTAAGTCTACAGTGGAATTCCCAAAGGAGCATTTCTGTCTGCAGCCTTCTTTGAACATGGCCTCCTATTACCTCCAAGAAACCACAACATGATCCTTTCATAAGCAGACAACCCCACAGCTACATCACAACACCCTGACATCACGGCATCAACAACAAACATGCAGCACCATTTTACACAACTGGTATAATGGCTCGCTCAGAAAAGAATGCCTGAATCTCCATAAAAGTCTTCAGTACCTATCTTAACCCCAGACATACATGAACTGAGCTAACACCACCCTAGTCACTTAATCCCTCCCACTTTACCACACACAACCAGCATAAAAGACAAATACATTACATTAATTTCCACACCAGTAACATCATCACAAAATCAACACAAACTAAATGCCATAAGAACACTAACTGGTACCAGAAATGGACAAGAAAAATAATCCCTTAGCATCCTCTACAAACAATTTATCTGCTCTGTTTTAAACTACATCTCACATGTGTGGTCTTTCAACCCAATAAAAGGAAAATAACAAAGATGTTAACCACACAAATTTGAGCACTCAAAAGAATTATGGGATACCTGGGAAGGGGCTTCAGACATGCACACTGAATGAAAGATCCCTCCAATACAACCTCCCCTTAATATGCTCAGCACCCAAAGCTGTGCAACCCCTCCAACCTAAACCACCTCATAACTAACCTTCATGCATGGTCAGGAGATGGTTGCCCATCTTAAAGGTCGGTAGCTGAAGTCTCAGATGCTGTTGGCATGTGTTTCCCAAGACATGAGTACGGCTGGAGGTTTGTGTTTTCTGGCTTAAGGGTGAGGCTAGTGGTTTGCATTTCCCAGCATCAGGGACTAGTGTTGCTAGGCAAGGGGGCTAGGCTGGTGGCTAAATGTTTCGTGGCAAAAGAAAAGTGGTTGGTAATTTGTCTCCAGGCAAGGTGGGTGTGGATGGAGGTTAGTGTTTCCAGGCATGGGGTTGGTTAAGGCTGGTGGTTTGTGTTTTGAGGCATGGGGATGAGGTAGGTGGTTTTCATTTCTAAGCACTAGAGCGAGGCTGTTTTTTTTTTTGTTTTGTTTTTGTTGGGGGGGGCCTATGGTTTGTGTCTATAAGCATAGAGGCAAAGCTGGTGGTCTGTGTTTCCAGATACAAGGGTTAGGCTGGTAGTTTGTGTTTCTAGGCATGGAGGTAAGGCTGGCGGTTTGCTGTTACCAGGTGTGGGGGCAAGGCTTGTGATCTGTGCTTGCAAGCATGGGGGTGAGGCTTGTAGTTTGTGTTTCCAGACATGGGGAAGAGGCTGGTAGTTTGTGTTTTCAGGCATGGGATGAGGCTGGTGGTTTGTGTTTCCAGGCATGAAGGAAAGGCTGGTGATTTGTGTTTCCAGGCATGGAGGAAAGGCTGGTGGTTTGTATTTCCAGGCACAGGAGTGAGGTGGTTGATTTGTTTTTGCTAGACATGGGCGAGGCTGGTGATTTGTGTTTCCAAGCATGGGAGTGAGCCTGGTAGTTTGTTTACATGCACAGGGGCAAGGGTGGTGGTTTGTTTTAGCCAGGCATGGGATTAAGGCTGGTAGTTTCTTTCTTAAAATGGGGGGCAAGGCTGGTGGTTTGTGTTTCCAGTCAAAGGGATATGGATGGTGGTTTGTGAGACCATACGGGACTTAAAATCTCAAAATATACGGAGAAATATTTCCCTCTTCACGTGAAACACTAACCTAAGCCTCTCACTTACCTGGAAGATGGGTGAGATCTTCCACATGTCAACGACGCCGGCTCCTAGGTACTGGCCCACGGTGGCATGGAAGGTCATGAGCGGAAGTCCAAGCACTGCCGATACAACCAACCATTGCACCACGAATGGCCCTGGGAAAAATTATGACCTCATTAGCACTATGAACGGTCAAGGAATTTATTTCTTATCTTATTATACTCTGTTGCTGTCTCCCGCGTTAGCAAGGCAGAACAAGGAAACAGATGAAAGGATGGCCCAACCCACCCACATACCCATGTATATACATACACGTCCACACACGCACCTATACATATCTATACATTTCAACATATACATATATATACATACACATATACATATATACACATGTACATAATTCATACTTGCTGCCTTTATTCATTCCCGTTGCCACCCCTCCACACATGAAATGACAACCCCCTCCCCCTGCATGCGCACAAGGTAGCACTAGGAAAAGACAACGAAGGCCACATTCGTTCACACTCAAGTCTCTAGCTGTCATGTATAATGCACCGAATCGACAGCTCCCTTTCCACATCCAGGCCCCACAAAACTTTCCATGGTTTACCCCAGATGCTTCACATGCCCTGGTTCAATCCATTGACAGCACGTTGACCCCAATACACCACATTGTTCCAATTCACTCTATTCCTTGCATGCCTTTCACGTACATATCTACCTTATCCCACATTACCAAGGTAGCATTAAGAACAGAGGAGTAAGCCTTAGAGGGTATATCCTCACTTGGTCCACCTCTCCGTTCCTCCTTTTTAGAAAATTTCCCATGTAAGCGAGATAGCATCAAAAACTGTTTTGGTCTGCTTTTGTCATCACCACAGCCATAACTATGAAGCTAAACACATGTAGCAATAATCAAAACATTACAGTCACTACAATCATTTAGGTTACAAAGATTTTGTTACGCTTTCCTTACAACACATAACAACAAAAGTAAACTGTAACTCAACTATTTTCAAATCAAAATAATTTCTGAGGCCACTCTGGTAATAATAAAAGAAGCAATCATCACTATGCACCAACACCAAGTAAAACAGCATCATGGGGAAACATACCTTAAGAACACGAATTTTAACTTCCAGTTTAGCTTTCTTGAAGCCAAAACGCTCAAGCTCCCAGCCATCTTGGTGTGAGTATGTATGTGCAAATCGCTGAAGTCCTCTCTCCCACCGGTCTAACTTCACTGATTTGTTGATTCGTCTCAATAACTGACTTACACACTGTGATACAAGGGGGCTTACTGTGGGAAATGGAGAAAAAATATATTAAATTACATAGTTTATATAACTTAAAGGGTATTTCAAGGAACACTTGCATTACTTGCACTTCAGAATAGCTATATGACTGCCTAAAACTATGAACTCCTATCAGAGTATGTTTGCAGATGATGCAAAGATCCTAATGGAAGTGAAAAGCATAAAGGACTGCATTCATCTTAAGACAAATTCCAAATTGATCTGGTACATGAATGGTGAAGTTCAACCCCAGTAATGTAATGAAAAGGCCTTGATATGCTTATCATTTACCAGAAAACAAGCAAGAATCTACGTAAACTTACCGCATACATTAAAAACACGTAGTTATATAAATAATGAGGATACACAACAGCAAAAAGTCTCAATATAATCACCCTTTAGTAGGATATAAGCAGCATGAACCTGCAAGTGAACAAAAGGCCTGGGAGTCAAAATCATTCCTACCTGTTACTAAAGTCCCAACTTAGAACAGCTTAAGGAGAACAGTTGCCTACTAACAAATTCAATGTTAGAACCGCAGTCAAGATAATAGTTAGGGTAAAGCAAGCAGTTCACATCCTACATAAACCAAAACTAAAATACACTTCTCCAGTTTGGTTACTGCAACTAAAGAAGAACAAAGACTTAATACTTTGTTTTTATAAAAGAACAATAAAGGAGACAGAGAACAGTTCTTTGAGAGATATACAGATACAACAGCCAGAGGACACACCATGTATAATGTGAAGAAGTACTTATATAGCATAAGTTATGGATGAACAAAACAAAATGAATGAATACATGGTAAATGCAAACTAAAGAAAAAAATCCTGAAAGATGTAAGTATAAGATGTTCCAGAGATGGGGTCCCATGAAAGTAAATTTCCTCCCTGTACAGTACAATTGTGCAATTACACACAATACACACACACACATACATATATATTTTTTCATACTATTTGCCATTTCCCGCGTTAGCAAGGTAGCGTTAAGAACAGAGGCCTGAACCCTTGAGGGAAATCCTCACTTGGGCCCCTTCTCTGTTCCTTCTTTCGTAAAGTTAAAAACGAGAGGGGGAGGATTTCCAGCTCCCCGCTCCCTCTGCTTTTAGTTGCCTTCTGTGGGCAGGGAATACGTGGGAAGTATTCTTTCTCCCCTATCCCCAGGGATAATATATATATATAAATATATATATACATATATA
>JAUUDZ010423438.1:0-25971 GCA_032361705.1 Panulirus versicolor
CTCATCCCACACGTTCTCCATGGTTGAACTCATCCCACACGTTCTCCATGGTTGAACTCATCCCACACGTTCTCCATGGTTGAACTCATCCCACACGTTCTCCATTCTCAATGATCTAGAGCAGACTATCTCCCCCCCTAACCATATTCCTGACCGCTGTGACCACTCCTAATACTGTGCATCTGTGTTTCACCTCTAATCCCTCTCGCTGTATATAGCTTCACAATCTCGCCCCCAGTTGGTTCATCTAACCACACTCTCGTAAATGTATCAATTTTAAAGGCACCTCCCCCTCTAGCAGCTCCTTCTAAACGTAAACTTTGGCACCTCAACAAAGCTGGTCGGCAGAACTTACGAAAATCTTTTTTGGATGTCACTGGGTATCTTACTGTCTCATGTGGTGATGCTTCCTTTTGTCTCCGCTAAACGCAGAGGAAAGGTTATTGGTGCGGGGATGGAAGCATTCATTCCTTCTTCCTCCAAGATGACCTCTTCTTCCAATCCATGGTTCAACCGTTCCTGTTCTGAGGCCATTCAGGCAAGGAATCAGGCTTATCGGGCTTGGAAAAATTCTCCTTCGACTCCCATTCAGCTTTTATCACTGCCCGTAATCATTACAATAACGTTATCCGTCAGGCAAAGCGTTCCTTTACTCAAAGGAAGTGTGATAACCTCTCCTCGTCATCCACTGATAGGTCTTTCTGATCTTTAGCTAAGGGCATCGCTAAAAGCTTCTGTCGCTCTACCTTTCCTTCACTTTTCCGTTCTGACGGTACTCTATAGCCGTCTCTTATAGACAAAGCAATTCTTTGGCTCCCGTTTCTCCTCTAACTCCATCTTGGATGACTAACATTCCTTCACCTTCGATGCTCTTCTCACTATTCCTATGCCCTTTCCTGTTATCTATTTTCAAACTGTGCAGAAAGGTCTTCTCTCTCTGGACACAAGCAAGGTTCATGGACCTAAAGGCGTCCATCCCCATAGACTGAAAGAATGTGCCTCTGAACTTGCACTGTAGTTACTCGTCTGTTTTGTTTCTGTTTAAAAACCAAAACTTTTCCTTCTTGGAGGCATGCGTTGATACGTCCCATACCTAAGAGGGGTGACCGTTCTGACCTCTGTAACTATCGTCCTGTTGCTTTAACTTCTACCATATCTAAAGTCTTGAACCTTTCCATTGTTCCTATATCCTTAAACATTTTGAATTTCACATTCTTCCCTCTGATCACCACTTCCGTAAGTCAAGATTCACTGGTGATATCGTTTCCTATCTTACTAATGTCTAATCATCATCTTAAAGATGTTGGGAAATCCTATGTAACTGACCTTGATATATTCAAAGCTTTTGTCAAGGTGTGGCATCGGGGTCTTGTTTCTAAGCTCCCCTGTTTTGGCTTCCCTCCCTCACTTTACTCCATCATATCGAGCTTCCTTTATGGCCGATCGATCTCTGTGGTTGTTGATGGATCTGCCTTCCCCCTTCCTCCATCAGTAGTGGTATTCCTCAAGGTTCTGGTCCTGTTTCCTGCACATTTTCGCCTCTTCATCCAAGATTTTTTTTCATACAGATAACCAAATGCACTCACATGCTGACGACTCATCACTGGGTTTCTCCACATTCTTCGAATCTGCTCCTTCTCGCGCTCGAGCTGCATCTCGTCTCGACACAATTTCCTCAATAAACTCAAGACTTGGAAAGATATATCAGTAGGGCAGATAAAATCTGGTAAGTTTGATGCCCCCAAGGCCCAGTTTCTATTCAGCTCTCTGTCAAAAATTCCTAACAACTTTCCTCTCTCCTTTGATGGATCAGTGATGTAACATCCATATTTTCTAAGAAAACTCATTTTGGAAGTGTATGTCTGCCTTTAAGACTCTGGGAGATGTCGACATTTTGTTTCTTCCGAACATTTGCTCTGTTTATACAAAGACTAATGCATCCTTGTATGCAGTATTGCTCTCACATCTGGGGTGGTTCTAGTTCTGTATCCTTACTTGACAGCGTTAATGTGAAAGAGGTCCGACTTAATTCTCCCAGGCTAACGTCAACACTTGACCCACTTGCCCTATGCCGTAATGTTGGTTCACTCTCCTTCTTCTATTGGTATTACGTCGGTTTTTGCTCCCGAGAGCTGGCTGCTTGCGTGCCCCCACCACTAGCTTGATCACGCAATACTCGGCAAGCTGCTGCGTAACATGATTTCTGTGTGGCCATCGGCAACTTAATATGGGCCGTTTTGGTAAATGTGTTTTCCCTAAACCTCGAAGCTTTGGAAATGTTTATCCTTTCATGTCTTTCCCTTTAACTATATCTGTTATATTTCAAAAGAGAGGTTTTTCACTTCCAAAATTCGTTAACACTTCTTGTGGTCTCTTCTTTCTACCTATATTTCAATTAAAGCCTGGCTCTTATATGGATTTCAGTCCGTGAGTGGAGCCTCCAAAATAAACAAACTGCGCGTCATGCAATAGAAAAACACAGCATAGGATGCATGACTAGAGAGAACTACCATGAATATAGAAGTAGCAATTTGAGGAATATGTTGGTAAACCATAACCAAAATCACTGCAATTGTGCTCCTACGGTCACGTGTTTTGTTCTAATCACACTAATCTGTGTGTTACCGATCTCATCCAGTGTGACACATGGGCTTGTCAAGGTCCGGCTGTTTGTTGCTGTTTGATTTGTTTTGTGTTCCTTTGTGATAAAAAGAATGTAAACGACCAGGATATCAAATGAAACATCAAATGAAGAGATATTATGTCTTGCCAGATTTCTCATTTCACACACACACACATAGCACGCGCTTTTCTTCATGTAGTGGTAAGCGTCTCTAACCATGATTTACGAACAGGCCAGCCCGGATTCGAATCCTGGGCGCAATGGTTGGTCTTCAGCCAACTCGGCTGTTTATCCACCTGTTGGAGCACCTGACAAAGGTTGGCGTGCAATAACCTATTTGTACTGTACCGGGGAAAGGGATAGTTTTGCACTCGTGGGTCCCCATCTCTTGAACATTACTTATCATGATACAGCAAGATGTGAAGAGGATAGATGGGTAGTACGTTTGCTCACACAAACCTGGATGTTCTGGCTCCGAGTGAAGTGAACATCCCAGTTACCAGTGGAATATGCAGGTTACGAAAGGAATCTTTCATCTTAAAAGCTATCAATGGAATAACCCAGTTACCAATGGAATCTTAGATGACTTTCGGTGGACCTATGTCAAAGTTTGTCAGGTTAACAGCAATCTACATTAATCAGTTACTGAAAGACAAAAGGTGCAAAAAACAATGAACCCTATGTAGCCGCATGGTAATATGAAGACCTACTCAACCATCCACTGCAAGAAGACCTTCTCAACCATCCAGTGCTTGAAGAACTCCTCAGCCATCCACCGCCTGAAGACCTCTTCAGTCATCCATCGCCTGAAGATGTCCTCAGCCATCCATTGCACGAAGACCTCCTCAACCATCCACTGCCTGAAGATTTCCTCAGCCATCCACTGCCTGAAGGCCTCATCAACCATCCACCACCTGAAGATTTCCTCAACCATCCACTGCCTGAAGACCTCATCAGCCATCCAATGCCTGAATATTTCCTCAACCATCCAATGCCTGAAGATCTCATCAACCATCCACTGCCTGAAGAGCTCAACCATCCACCGCTTGAAGTCCTCCTCAACCATCTGCCGCCAGAAGACATTCCCAACCATCCACTGCCTGAAGACCTCCTCATACATCCACCGCTTCAAGACCTCCTCAACCATCCATCGCCTGAAGACTAACTCAACCATCCACTGCCTGAAGTCTTTCTCAACCATCCTCCGCCTGAAGACCTCCTCAACCACCCACCGCTTGAAGACCTCAACCATCCACTGGCTGAAGACCTCAACCATCCACCGCCTCGTTGCCTGACCTTGTCTATCACAACCAAGAGAAACGTATGAGCACTTTTACCTTCGCCCTTGTTGACCTTCAGTGTTGAGCACTGGGCCGTACTCATAGACGTTGCGATGGACGATGGAGAGTGACACCGCCACACCGTACAGTAGCTGGTGAGAGGATGATGAAGGCGTTTTTGTGGTAAATTATTGATTTGTGTCTTATACCCTGCACTTTTTCCTGCGGCTAAGTTTAGCTCACTTTAAAGTTGGTCGTGCACAAATCAGGTTCTTATTTTGTAACAGGAAGGAATATGTCAAGTGACAGTCATCTGGAGTCTATGTTCTAGCATAGAATTCTTTGGTTCTCAGTCAGCCAATCGAGAAGTCTTTCTCGTTCTTTACTGCAGTTCCTGTTTTCTTCAGAGTAATTCTGAACACAGACCTCCACGTGCTTCTTCATTCATATACCAAGCCTTGGTCATGTATCCTGTAATCAGTGACATTCACATACCTCACTTTGCATCAGGTTACCTCTTGCTCTCGTCGAACTCCTTGCTAGGACGTTGTTTGGTTCCGTCTGTTTTCCCATATCCTTTTTTTTCAGTGCTCTTTGTGCTCTACTTTTGAGCTTTTCATAAGCGTCTGTTGGAGGTCATCACATTACTGATGTAAAGAATATCACCAACACTACTGTAGGAAGTGGGTTCGAGTGTTTGTATCTAGCGGCAGGAATTTGCTTTTTTGATTTTCACACGTGTTACTACCTTGATTATTACACTGGTTACTACCTTGATTATTACAGTGGTTACTAACTTGATTATTACACTGGTTATTACCTTGATTCTTGCACTGGTTACTACCTTGATTATTACACCGGTTGCTACCTTGATCACTACACTGGTTACTACCTTGATTATCACACTGGTTACTACCTTGATTATTACACTGGTAACTACCTTGATTATTACACTGGGTGATTATTACACTGGTTACTACCTTGATTATTACTCTGGTTACTTCCTTGATTACTACACTGGTTACTACCCTGATTATTACACTGGTTACTACCTCGATTATTACACTGGTTACTACCGTGATTACTACACCGGTTACTACTTGATTATTACACTAGTTACTACCTTGGTTATCACACTGACTACTACCTTGATAATTACACTGGTTACTACCTTGATTATTACACTGGTTACTACCTTAATTATTATATTGGTTACTACCGTGACTACTACACTGGTTACTACCTTGATTATTATACTGGTTACAACCTTGATTGCTACACTGGTTACTACCTTGATTATTACACTGGTTACTACCTTCATTATTACAATATTTACTACCTTGATTATTACACTGGTTACTACCTTGATGACTACACTGTTTACTACCATGATTACTACACTGGTTACTACCTTGATTATTACACTGGTTACTACCGTGATTACTACACTGGTTACTACGTTGATTATTACACTGGTTACTACCTTGATTATTACACTGGTTACTACATTGATTATTACACTGGTTACTACCTTGATTACTACACTGGTTACTACCTTGATTATTACACTGGTTACTACCTTGATTATTACACTGGTTACTACCTTGATTACTAAACTGGTTATTACCTTGATTATTACACTGCTTACTACGGTGATTACTACACTGGTTACTACCGTTATTACTACCCTGGTTACTACCTTGATTATCACACTTTTTTCTACCTTGATTATTACACTGGGTACTACCGTGATTACTACACTTGTTACTACCTTGATTATTACACTTGTTACTACCTTGATTATTAGACTGGCTACTACCTTGATTATTGCACTGGTTACTACCTTGATTACTACACTGGTTACTACCTTGATTATTACACTGGTTACTACCTTGATATTAAACTGGTTACTACCTTGATTAATACACAGGTTACTACCTTGATCACTACAATGGTTACTACCGTGATTATTACATTGGTTACTACCTTGATTATTACACTTGTTACTACATTGATTATTATACTGGTTACTACCTTGATTATGACATTGGTTACTACCTTGGTTATTACACTGGTTACTACTTTGATTATTAGACTGGTTACTACCTTGATTATTACACTGTTTACTACCTTGATTATTACAATGGTTACTACCATGATTACTACATATGGTACTACCTTGATTATTACACTGGTTACTACCTTGATTATTAGACTGGCTACTACCTTGATTATTACAGTGGTTACTACCGTGATTACTACACTGATTACTACCTTGATTATTAAATTAGTTACTATCTTGACTATTACACTCTTTACTACGTTAATTATTACATTGGTTACCACCTTGATGACTACACTGGTTAGTACTATGATTACTACACTGGTTACTACCTTGATTATTACAGTGGTTACCACCGTAATTACTACACTTGTTACTACCTTTATTATTACACTGCTTACTTCCGTTATTACTACACTGGTTACTACCTTGATTATTACACCGGTTACTACCGTGATTACTACACAGATTACTATCTCTACTATAATACTGGTTACAGCATTGATTACTACCCTGGTTAGTACCTTGATTATTACATTGGTTACTACCTTGATTATTACACTATTCACTATTTGTTTATTACACTGGTTACTACCTTGATGATTACACTGGTTACTACTATGAATACTATACTGGTTACTACCTTGATTATTATAGTTGTTATTTCCGTGATTGCTAAACTTGTTACTACCTTGAGTATTACACTGGTTACTACCGTGATTACTACACTGGTTACTACCTTGATTATTACACTGGTTACTACATTGATTATTACACTGGCTATTGCCATGATTATAACACTGATTACCAACTTGGTTATTACACTGGTTACTTCATTGATAATTACACTGGTTACTACCTTGATCGTTTCACTGGTTACTACCTTGATTATAACACTGGTTACTACTGTGATTACTACACTTGTTACACCCTTGATTATTACACTGGTTACTACCTTGATTATTAGACTGGCTACTACCTTGATTATTGCACTGGTTACTACCTTGATTACTACAATGGTTACTACCTCTATTATTACACTGGTAATTACCTTGATTATAAATTGGTTACTACCTTGATTACTACATTGGTTACTTTCTTGATTATTACACTGGTTACTACCGTGATTACTACACTTGTTACTACTGTTATTAGTACACTGTTTACTACTTTGATTATTACACGATTTACTGCCTTTATTATTACACTGGTTACTACCTTGATTATTAGACTGGTTACTACCGTGATTAATACACTGGCTAGTAGCGTTACTTCTACAGTGGTTACTACCTTGATTATTACACTGGTTAACACCATGATTACTACACTGGTTACAACCTTCACTATTACAGTGGATACTACCGTGATTACTACACTGCTTACTACCGTTATTGGTACACTGGTTACTACCTTGATTATTACACTGGTTACTATCTTGATTATTATACTGGCTACTACCTTGATTATTACGCTGGTTAATACCTTGATTATTACACTGGCTACTACATTGAATATTACACTGGTTATTACCTTGATTATTACACTGGTTACTACCTTGATTATCACACTTGTTACTACTGTGATTACTACACTGGTTACTACCTTGATTATTACAGTGGTTACTACCATGATTACTACACTGATTACGATCTTGATTATTACACTGGTTACTACAGTCATTACTACACTCGTTACTACCGTTATTACTACACTGGTTACTACCTTGATTATTTCACTGGTTACTACCTCCATTATTAAACTGGGTACTACCTTGACTATTACGCTGGTTACTATCTTGATTACTACACCAGTTACTACATTGATTATTACACTGGTTACTACCTCGATTACTACAGTGGTTACTACCTTGATTATTACACTGGTTACTGCCGGGATTACTACACTGGTTACTATCGTTATTACTACACTGGTTACTACCTTGATTATTACACTATTTACTACCTTGATTATTACGCTGGTTAATTAACTTGATTGTTACAATGGTTGCTACCGTGATTACTACAATGGTTAGTAGCATTACTACTACACTGGTTAATACTTTGTTTATTACACTGGTTACTACCATGATTACTACACTGGTTACTAACTTGATTATTACACAGGCTACTACCGTGATTGCTAGACTGGTTACTACCGTTATTACTACACTGGTTACTACCTTGATTATCACTCTGGTTACTATCTTTATCATTACACTGGTTACTACTTTGATTATTACCCTGGTTACTACCTTGATTATTACACTGGTTACTACATTCATTATTACACTGGTTACTACCTTGATTATTACACTGGTTACTAACTTGATTAATACACTTGTTACTACCGTGATTACTATACTTGTTACTACCGTGATTATTACACTGGCTACTACCATGGTTACTACACTGGTTACACCTTTGATTATTACATTGGTTACTACTGTGATTACTAGACCGGTTACTACCGTTATTACTACACTGGTTACTAACTTGGTTATTACACTGGTTACTTCCTTGAGTAAATCACTGGTTGCTACCTTTATTATTACACTGGTTACTACATCGATTATTATACTCGTTACTATCTTGATTGTTTCGCTGGTTACTACCTTGATTCTTACACTGGTTACTAGCTTGATTATTAGACTGGATACTACCTTGATTATTACACTGGCTATTACCTTGATTATTACACTGGTTACTACTTTGATTATTACACTGGTTACTACCGTGATTACTACACTTGGTACTAACTTGATTATTACACTGGTTACTACTTCGATTATTAGACTGGCTACTACTTTAAGTATTAAACTGGTTTCTACCTTGATTACTACACTTGTTACTACCTTGATTATTACACTGGTTACATCCATGATTATTGCCCTGGTTACTACCTTCATTAATGCATTGGCTACTATCTTGATTATTAAACTGGTTACTACCATGATTACTACACTGGTTACTACCGCTATTACTATACTGGTTACTACATTGATTATTACACTATTTACTACCTTGATTATTACACTGGTTACTACCGTGATTACTACACTTGTTAATACCTTGATTATTACACTGGTTACTACATTGATTATTAGACTGGCTTTTACCTTGATTATTACACTGGTTACTACCTTGATTAGTAGACTGGTTATTACTTTGATTCTTACACTTGTTACTACCTTGATTATTACACTGGTTACTCCCTTGATTACTACACTGGTTACTACCTTGATTATTTGATTGGTTACTACCTTGATTATTACACTTGTTACTACCTTTTATCATTACACTTGGTACTACCTTGTGATTACTACACTTGTTACTACATTATCACACTGGTTACTACCTTGATTATTAGACTGGCTACTACCTTGTTTATTACACTTGTTACTACCTTGATTACTACACTGGTTACTACCTTGATTATTGCACTGCTACTTCCTTGATTATTACACTGGTTACTACCTTGATTACTACACTGGTTACTACCTTGATCATTACACTCGATACTTCCTTGATTACTACACTGATTACTACCTTGATTACAACTCTGGTTACTACCTTGATTATTGCACTGATTACTACCGTTATTACTACACTAGTTACTACCTTGTTTATTACACCGGTTACTACCTTGATTAATACACTGGTTACTACCTTGATTATTACATTGGTTACTACTTTGATAATCACACTGGTTACTACCTTGAATATTAGACTGGTTACTACCTTGATTATTACACTGGTTACTACCGTCATTATTACACGTGCTACTATCTTGATTATCATACTGGTTACTATCTTGATTACTACACTGGTTAATACCTTGATTATTACTCTGGTTACTACCTTGATTATTACATTATTTACTACGTTGATTATTACTCTGGGAAGTACCCTGATGACTATAGTGGTTACTACTATGATTACTAAACTGGTTACTACCTTGATTATTACAGTGGTTAC
Organism: Panulirus versicolor; assembly: GCA_032361705.1. Classification (NCBI taxonomy): domain Eukaryota; kingdom Metazoa; phylum Arthropoda; class Malacostraca; order Decapoda; family Palinuridae; genus Panulirus; species Panulirus versicolor. The sequence continues at coordinate 9,940 of JAUUDZ010423438.1, forward strand.
TACCGTGATTACTAAACTGGTTATGACCTTGATTATTACAGTGGTTACTACCGTTATTACTACACTGGTTACTACCTTGATTATTACACTGGTTACTACATTGATTATTAACTGGTTACTACCTTGATTATTACATCGGCTACTATCTTGATTATTACACTGGTTACTACATTGAATATTACTCTGGTTACTACATTGATTATTGCACTGGTTACTACCTTGATTGTTACACTGCCTACCATCTTGATTACTACACCGGTTACTACCTTCATTATTACACTGGTTACTACCGTGATTACTACACTTTTTCCTACCTTGATTATTACACAATTTACTGCTTTGATTATTACGCTGGTTACTACCCTGATTATTAGACTGGCTTCTACCTTGATTATTACACTGGTTACTACCTTGATTAGTACATTTGTTACTACTTTGATTGTTACACTTGTTAGTACCTTGATTATTACACTGGTTACTACCTTGATTACTACACTGGTTGGTACCTTGATTATTAGACTGATTATTACCGTGATTACTACACTTGTTACTACCTTGATTATTACACTGGTTACTACCTCGATTATTAGACTGGCATCTACCTTGAGTATTACAATGGTTACTACTTTGATTTTTACACTGGTTACTACCTTGATTATTACACTAGTTACTACCTTGATTACTACACTGGTCACTACCTTGATTATTATACTGGTTACTACCCTGAGTATTACACTAGTTACTACCTTCATTATTACACTGGTTACCACCTTGGTTATTACACTGGTTACTATCGTGATTACTACACCTTTTTGGTACTATATTGATTATTACACTGGTTACTACCTTGATTAATAGACTGGCTACTACTTTGATTATTACACTTGCCACTACCTTGATTACTACACTGGTTACTACCTTTATTATTACACTGGTATCCATATTGATTTTTACACTGGTTACTACCTTGATTACTACACTGGCTGCTACCTTGATTATTACACTGGTTACTACGGTGACTACTACACTGGTTACTACCGTTATTACTACACTTGTAACTACCTTGATTATTACACTGTAACTACCTTGATTATTCGACTGGCTACCTTGATTATTAAACTGGTTACTACCTTGATTACTACACTGGTTACTACCGTGATTACTACACCGGTTACTACCTTGATTGTTACACTGGTTATTACCTTGATTATTACATTGGTTACTACCTTGACTATTACACTGGTTACTACTTTGATTATCATACTGGTTACTCCCTTGATTATTACACTGGTTACTACCTTGGTTATTACACTGGTTACTACATTGATTATTAGATAGGTTACTACCTTGATTATTACACTGGTTACTACCTTGATTATTACACTGGTTACTACCGTGATTATTACACTTGTTACTATCTTGATTATTACACTGGTTACTACCTTAATTATTAGACTGGCTGCTACCTTGATTTTTACACTGGCCACTACATCGATTACTACACTGGTTACTACCTTGATTATTACACTGGTTTCTACCTTGATTTTTACACTGGTTTCTACCTTAATTACTATACTGACTACTACCTTGATTATTACACTGGTTACTACGGTGACTACTACACTGGTTACTACCGTTATTACTACACTGGTTACTACCATGCTTATTACACTATTTACTACCTTGATTATTGCACTGGTTACTACCGTGATTACACTTGTTAGTACCTTGCTTATTACACTGGTTACTACCTTGATTATTAGACTTTGCAGTTTCTTGATTATTACACTGGTTACTAACTTGATTAACTATACTGGTTACTATCTTGATTATTACACTGTTTACTACCCTGATTATTACACTGGTTACTACCTTGATTACTACACTGGTTACTACATTGATTTTTAGACTGGTTACTACCTTGATTATTACACTTGTTACTACCTTGATTATTACACTGTTTACCACTTTGATTGCTACACTTTGTTACTAATTTGTTTATTACACTGGTTACTACCTTGATTATTATACTGGTTACTACCTTGATTATTAGACTGGCTACTACCCTCTTTATTACACTGGTTACTATCTTGATTACTACACTGGTTACTACCCTGATTATTACACAGGTTACTACCTTGATTATTACATTGTTTAATACCTTGATTACTACACTGGTTACTACCTTGATTATTACACTGGTTACTACATTGGTTATTACACTGATTACTACCCTGATTATTACACTGGTTACTACCTTGAATATTACACTATTTACTACGTTGATTATTACACAGGTTACTAACTTGCTGACTACACTGGTTAGTACCATGATTACTACACTGGTTAATACCTTCATTATTACACTGGTTACTACCGTGATTACTACGCTGATTACAACCTTGATTATTACACTAGTTACTACCGTTATTACTACACTGGTTACTATCTTGATTATTACGCCGGTTACTACATTGATTATTACACTGGTTACTACCTTGATTATTACACTAGTTACTACTATTATAATCATACAGGTTACTACCGTGATTATGAGACTTGTTACTACCTTGATTATTACACTGGTTACTACCATTATTACTACACGGGTTACTATCTTGATTATTATACTGGTTACTACCTTGATCATTACACTGGTTACTACCTCGATTATTACACTGGTTACTACCCTGATTACTACACTGGTTACCACCGTGATTACTACACTGGTTTCTACCTTGATTATTACCCTGGTTATTACCAGATTATTACACTGGTTAGTACCTTGATTACTACACTGGTTACTACCTTGATTATTACAATGGCTACTACCGTGATTACTTTACTGGTTACTACCGTTATTACTACACAGGTTACTACCTTGATTATTACACTATTTACTACCTTGATTATTACGCTGGTTACTACATTGATTATTACACTGGTTACGAACGTGATTACTACACTGTTTAGTAGAGTTACTACTTTACTGGCTACTACCTTGATTATTACACTGGTTACTACCATGATTACTATGCTGGTTACTACCTTGTTTATTACACTTGTTACTACCGTGATTACTACACTGGTAACTACCGTTATTACTACAATGATTACTACCTTGATTTTTACACTGGTTACTATGTTGATTATTACACTGGTTATTACCTTGATTATTACGCTTGTTACTACCTTGATTATTACACAGGTTACTACATTGTTTATTACACTGGTTACTACCTTGGGTATTACAGTGGTTACTACCTTGATTATTACACTGGCTACTATCGTGATTACTACACTGGTTACTACTGTAATTATTACACTGGTTACTACCGTTATTACTACACTGGTTACTACCTTGATTATTACACTGGTTATTATTTTTATTATTACACTGGTTATTACTTTGATTATTACACTGGTTACTACATTGATCATCATACTGGTTACTACCTTGATTATTACACTTGTTACTACCTTGTTTATTACACTGGTTAATACCTTGATTATTACACTGGTTACTACCGTGATTACTACACTTGTTACTACCTTGATTATTACTCTGATTACTACCTTGATTATTAGACTGGCTACTACGTTGATTATTACACGGGTTACTACCTTGATTACTACACTGGTTACTATCGTTATCATTACATTGTTTACTGCCTTGATTATTACACTGGTTACTACATTGATTATTACACTGGTTTCTACCTTGATTATTACACTGGTTACTACCTTGATTATTACACTGCTTACTAACGTGATTACTACACTCTTTACTACCTTGATTATTTCACATGGTTACAACCATGATTACTACACTGGTTACTATCTTGATTATTACTTTGGCTATTACATTGATCATTATATTGGTTACTACCGTTATTACTACACTGGTTACTGTCTTGATTATTACACTGGTTACTACCTTGATTTTTACACTGGTTACAACCTTGATTATTACAATGGTTACTACAATGATTATCATACTGGTTACTCCCTTGATTATTACACTGGTTACTACCTTCATTATTACACTGGTTACTACTTTGATTATTACATTTGTTACTACCTTGATTACTACACTTGTTACTACCATGATTACTACACTTGTTACTACCTTGATTATTACACTGGTTACTACCGTGGTTACTACATTGGTTACTACCTCGATTATTACACTGGTTACTACCTTGATTACTACACTTATTACTACCTTGAATTTTACACTGGTTACTACCTTGACTATTACACTATTTACTATGTTGATTATTATACTGGTAACTTCCTTGATGACTACACTGGTTACTACCATGATTACTACACTGCTTAATACCTTGATTATTGCACTGGGTACTGCCTTGATTACTACACTGGTTACTACCTTGATTATTACACTGTTTACTACCGTTATTACTATAATGGTTCCTACCTTGATTATTACACCGGTTACTGCATTGATTATTACACTGGTTAGTACCTTGATTATTAGGCTGGTTACTACCTTGATTATTACACTGGTTACTACCGTGATTAGTACACGTGTTACTATCTTGATTATAATTCTGGCTACTACCTTGATTACTACACTGGCTACTACCGTGATTACTACACTGGTTACTACCTTGATCATTACACTGGTTACTACCGTTATTACTACACTGGTTACTACCTTGATTAATACACTGGTTACTACATTGATTATTACACAGGCTACTACCTTGATTATTACACTGGTTACTACCTTGATTATTACACTGGTTATTACCTTGAGTATTGCAGTGGTTAGTACATTGATTATTACACTGGTTACTACCTTGATTGTTACACTGGTCACTACCTTGATTACTTCACTGGTTACTATCTTGATTATTACACTGGTTACTACCGTGATTACTACATTTGTTACTACCTTGATTATTACACTGGTTACTACCTTGATTATTATTCTGGCTACTACCTTGATTATTACACTGTTTACTACCTTGATTACCACACTGGTTACTACCTTGATTATTACACTGGTTACTTCCTTGATTATTACACTGGTTACTACCTTGATTAATACACTGGTTACTACCTTGATTATTATACTGGCTACTATCTTGATTATTACACTGGTTACTGCCTTGATTATTACACTGGTTACTACCTTGATTATTAGACTGGTTACTACCTTGTTTATTACACTTGTTACTACCTTGATTATTACACATGTTACTACTTTGATTATTACATTGGTTACTACCTTGATTACTACACTGGTTACTACCTTCATTTTTACACTGGTTACTACCTTGATTATTACACTGGTTAATACTGTGATTTCTACACTGGTTACTACTTTGATTATTATATCGTTACTACCTTGATTATTACACTTGTTACTACCTTGATTATTACCCTGTTTACTATCTTGAATATTACACTGGTTACTACCGTGATTACTACACTAGTTACTACATTGATTATTAGACTGGTTACTACCTTGAATAATACACTGATTACTACCTTGATTATTACACTGGTTATTACCTTGATTATCATACTGGTTACTAGCTTGATTACTCCACTGGTTACTAGCTTGATCATTACACTGGTTACTACCTTCATTATTACACTGGTTACTACCTTGATTACTGCATTCCATAAGATTAAAACCTTAAATATCTGAACCTCTATCTAATCTTCCAGTTCCTCACTAGAGGTCAATTATTTCAGGATTTCCCTGAACTTGTCCCAGTTTTTTCCTCTGGCCCTGAGCTGAGGATACCAGGCGAGGATACCCGGTGATCTCCGAAAGTACATTCTCATTGTTTTTCTTTCTGACCTCTTCCTTATCCAGCTGTCACGTCTCCTTCCTTCTCCATCTCTTCGTATTTCCGCCTTAGCCCCCGCACACCTTAGCAACCTACCTGGCCCGCTATTTCTCTCCTCTATCCACCCGCCCACACTCTCTCATCCTCCCTCCTGTTCCCTTCTCTGTTTCTTTTTCATTCCATATATTTCCTCTCATTTTTTCTTTCATTTTTGTTTCTGATTTTCCTGCCTCATTTCTTCCTTCTCCCCTCCTGCTCTTGCGTCGCTCATGCTCTCACTCCGGCTCATCACGTGTGTGTGGCCAGGTGCTCAGGTTGGCTGGGGGTCGGTGTGTGTGGGAGAGGGAGACCATGAATGGTGAGTTTCGCTCCAGAGAGAAATTAATCATCCAAATTCCACACAAAAGTCAGGGTGTTTTTACGCTTTGATTTTCTCAGCATCATTAGTCACATGCATATGTATGGAAAATGCAAATAACTTGATTATGGGCAAAAAAAAGATTCCCCTTACATTAAGTTACTATTCTTCTGTATATAAAAAAGGAGGATTTTCACGAACTTGATATTATGGTGATGACCTATTCATCTCACTCAGCTTGTCTCGGCTAACTGATTAAAAAATTTCTAGGAGCTCCAGTTATTTGTTAGGCCAGGGTTATATGTTAGGTGAGGCAGTGTACCGGAGTGGTAGAGTTGTGATAAACAGATATAAGGTGACGGAGTGGTGCACTGTGGTAGACCTGAAGAAATGAGGTACGCTTATGTATGAGGAGGACACACGGGATGGTAGAGAACCAGGGTATGGTAGCGTGGTAAGTGAGGTAGGCATTTCTGGCAGGTAGTGCGGGATGATATAGGTTGGAAGGTGCGGTACGCTATTATACACTCCTGTGATGTGACTCCTGTGATGTGGTAACATTGGTGGGCTGGCTATTACGATGTGGTAGAGTGATGACATGCTTTACGATCCTCTTGTATGGTAGGCAAACATGTGTCCTCGACTTGCTGAGTGTGATAGACGAGCATGTATCGTCAACTTCTTGAATGTGGTAGACGAGAATATGTAGTTTACTTGTTGACGTGTTAGACGAGCATGTGTGGTCGACCTGTTCAGTGTGACAGAAGAGCATGTGTCGTCGATTTATTGAGTTTGGTAGAAGAAAATGTACCGTCGACCATTTGAGAGTGGTAGACGAGCATGAATTGTCGCCTTGCTGAGTGTGGTAGGAAAGCATATATCGTTGACATGTTGAGTGTGGCAGACGAGCATGTGTGGTCGACGTGCTGAGTGTGGTAGACGAGCATGTATCGTCGACTTGTTGAGTGCTGTAGACGAGCATGTGTCGTCGATCTGTTTTTGTGATTGAAAAGCGTGTGTCGTCGACTTGTTGAGTGTGGTAGACGAGAATTATCGTCGAAATGTTGAGTGTGGTAGACAAGCATGTGTCGTCGACTTGTTCAGTGAGGTTGGTTTAGTATGTAGTGTCGACTTGTTGAGTGATGTGGACGAACATGTGTCGTCAACTTGTTGAGTGTGGTAGACGAGCATGTATCGTCAGCCTGTTGAGTGTCATGGAGGAGTATGTGTCGTCAACTTGTTTGGTTTGGTAGGCAAGTATGTGTCGTCGACTTTCTGAGTGTGGTAGACAAACATGTATCGTCGACTTGTTAGATTAGGTAGACGAGCATGTTTCGTTGACTTGGTGAGCATGGTAGAAAGAAGTGTCGTCACCTTGCTGAGTGTGGTAGACGAGCATGTATCGTCGACTTGTTGAGAGTGTTAGCCGAACATGTATCATGAACTTGTTGAGTATGGTAAACGAGCATGTGTCGTAGATCTGTTGAGTGTGGTAGAAAGCATGTGTCGTCGACTTGACTTGCTGAATGTGATAGACATTCATGTATCATTTACTTGTTTAGTGTTGTAGACGAATTGTGTCGTCGAAATGTTGAGTGTAGTAGAGAAGTATGTGTCGTCGAACTGTTAAGTGTGGTAGACAAGCAGTTGATGTTGACTTGTCGAATGTGGTAGACGAACATGTGAAGTTGACTTGTTGAGTGTGGTATACGAACATGTGACGTCAACTTGTTGAGTGTGGTTAGACGTGCATATGTCGTTGACTTGTTGAGAGTAGTAGATAAACACGTTTCGTCGACTTGTTGAGTGTGGTAGAGAAGTATTCGTCGACGTTCTCTTGAGTATGGTAGACAAATATATTTTGTCGACTTGTTGAGCGAGGTAGACGAACATATGTCATCGACTTTCTGAGTGTTGTAGACAAGCGTGTGTCGTCGACGTGATGACTGTGTTTGACGAGCATGTATTGTCGACTTGTTGAGTGAGGTAGACGAGCATGTGTTGTTGACATATTGACTGTGGTAAAAAGCATGTGACATGGACTTGTTGAATCTGGAAGACGAGTATGTTAGACAAGCATGTGTCGTTGAACTGTTGACTGTGGAAGACAAACATCTGTCGTCGATCTGTTGAATGTGGTAGAGAAACATGTAACGTCGACTAGTTGATTGAGGTAGACGAGCATGTGCCGATGAGTTGTTGAGTGTGCTAGAAAATATGTGTCGTCACCTTGCTGAGTGTAATGCATGACTGTGTGTCGTCGAGTTGTTGAGTGTGTTAGACCGGCATGTATCGTCGACCTGTTGAGTGTGGGAGACGAGCATGTGTTGTCGGCTTGTTGAGTGTGGTAGACGTGCATTTGTCGTCGACCACTTGAGTGTGGTAGACCAGCTATGTCGTCGACTTGTTATGCTTGATAGACAAGCATGTGCCATCGACCTGTTGAGTGTGGTAGACCAACATGTTTCGTCAATTTGTTGAGTGTGGTAGACGAACATGTATCGTCGATAAATTGAGAGTGGTTGACGAGCATGTGTTTTCAACTTGTTGAATGTGGTAGACAATCATGTGTCGTCGACCTGTTGAGTGTGGTAAACAAGCATGTGTCGTCGACCTGTTGAGTGTGGGAGACGAGCATGTGTCGATGACTTGTTGAGTGTGGTAGACGAGCATGTACCGTAGCCTTGCTGAGTGTAATAGACGAACATGTACCGTCGACGTGTTGAGTGTGGTAGACGGATATGTATCGGCGACTTGTTGAGTGTAGAAGACGAACATGTGTCGTCAACTTGTTAAGTGAGGACAGACGAGCATATTTCGTTGACTTGTTGAAAGTTGTAGACAAAACATGTCGTCGGCTTGTTGAGTGTGGAAGACGAGTATTTGCCGTCAACCGGTTAAGTGTGGTAGACAAGCATGTGTTTGATTCGTAAATGAGGGAGATGAGCAAGTGTCGTCGACTTTTTGAGTGTGGTAGACGAAAATAAGTCTTCAACTAATTGAATGTGGTCCAAAAACATGTGTTGTCGCCTTGTTGAGTGTGGTAGACAAACATGTGTCGTCGCCTTGTTGAGTGTGGTAGACAAACATGTATCGTCGACTTGCTGAGTGTGGTAGACAAGTGTCATCGAAATATTGAGTGTGGTAAACGAACGTGTGAAGCTGACTTGTTGAGTGTGGTAGATGAGCATGTGTCGTTGACCTCTTGAGTATGATAGACGAGCATGTATCGTTGACTTGTTAAGTGTGGTAGAAGAGCATGTGAAGTTGACATGTTGAGTGTGGTAGACGAGTATGTGTCGTCAACTTGTTGATTGTGGTAGAAGAGCATAAGTCGTCGACTTGGTGAGTGTGGTAGACAGGCATATGATACTGACTTGTTGAATGTGGTAACGAGCCTGTGAAGTTGACTTGCTAAGTGTGGTAGACGAGCATGTGAAGTTGACATGTTGAGTGTGGTAGACGAGTATGTGTCGTCAACTTGTTGATTGTGGTAGACGAGCATATGTCGTCGACTTGATGAGTGTGGTAGACAAGCATGTGAAACTGACATGTTGAATTTGGTAGACGAGCCTGTGAAGTTGACTTGTTGAGTATTGTAGACGAGTATGTGTTGTCGACTTGTTTAGTGTGGTAGACGGTCATGTGTCGTCGACTTACTGATTGTGGTAGACAAGCGTGTGTCGTCGACTTGTTAAGTGAGGTAGAAGAGCAAGTGTCGTCGACTTGTTGAGTGTGGTAGACGAACATATATCGTCGACATCTGGAGTGTGGTATACGACCATTTGTCGTCGGCTTGTTAAATGTGTGAGACAAGCATGTGTCGTCGACGTGTTGAATGAAGTAAATGAATGTGGTAGACAAACATATGTCGTTGACTTGCTGAGTGTGGTAGACCAGCATATGTCGTTGACTAGTTGAGTGAGATAGACGAGAATATATGGTCGACTTTTTGAGTGTGGTAGACAAACATGTGTCGCCGACTTGTTGAACTTGCTTGATGAACATGTTTCGTCGAGTTATTGAGTGAGGTAGACGAGCATGTGTCTTCGACATGTTGAGTGTGGTAGAAAACCATTTGTCGTCGACTAGCTGAGTGAGGTAGACGAGCATGTGTCGATAACTTGCTGTAGAGAAACTTATGTCGTCGACTTGTCGAGTGTGGTATGCGAGAATGTGTCGTCGACCTGTTGAATGTGTTGGAAATGCATGTGTCATGACTTGTTGAGTGTGATAGACATACATGTGTCGTCGACTTGTTGAATGAGGTAGACGAGCATTTGTCGTTGAAATGCTGAATGTGGTTGATGAGCATGTGTCATCGACTTGCTGAGTGTGGTAGATGAGCATGTGTCGTCGACTTGTTGAATGAATTATATGAACATGTGTTGTCGACTTGTTGAATGAATTATATGAACATATGTCGTCGACTTGTTGAATGAATTATATGAACATGTGTTGTCGACTTGCTGAATGAATTATATGAACATGTGTTGTCGACGTGCTGACTGTGGTAGGCAAACTTGTGTCGTTGACTTGCTGAGTGTAGTATACAAGCATTTGTCGTCGAAATGTTAAGTGTGGTAAAGAAGTATTTGTCGACGACCTGTTGATTGTATGGTTGACAAACATGAGTCGTCGACTTGTCGAATGAGGTAGACGAACATGTGTCGCCGACCTTTTGAGTGTGGTAGACAAATGTATGCCGTCGACTTGCTGAGTGTGGTAGACGAACATGTGTCGTCGACTTGTTGAATGTGGTAGAGAAAGTTGTGTCGTTGACTTGCTGAGTGTGATAGACAAACAATTGTCGTCGAAATGTTGAGTGTGGTAGTTGAGCATGTATCGTCAACCTGTTGAGTGTGGTAGTCGAGCATGTATCGTCAACCTGTTGAGTGTGGTAGATGAGCATATATCGTCAACCTGTTGAATGTGGTAGACGAGCATGTCTCGTTGACTTGTTGAGTGTGGTAGAAAATATGTGTTGTCACCTCTCTGGGTGTAATGCACGACCATGTGTCGTCGAGTTGTTGAGTTTGTTAGACGAGCATGTATCGTCGACCTATTGAATGTGGTGGACTAGCATGCTTCGTCTATTTGTTGCGTGTGGTAGACGAATATGTATCGTCGACCATTTGAGAATGTTAGATGAGCATGTGTTTTCGACTCCTTGAGTGTGGTAGACAAACATGTGTGGGTGACTTGTTGAGTGTGGCAGAGGAACATATGTCGTCGACTTGTTGAGTGTTGTAGACGAGCATGTATCGTAGACTTGCTGAGTGTAGTAGACGAGCTTGTGTCGTCGACTTGTTTAGTATGGTAGACGAGAAGGTGTCGTCGAAATGTTGAGTGTGGTAGAGGAGCATGTGTCGTTGACTTTTTGAGAGTGGTAGAAAAACACGTGTCGACGACTTGTTGAGTGTGGAAGAGGAGCATTTGTCGTCAATCTGTTGAGTGAGGTACATCAACATGTGCCATCAAGTTTTTGAACGTGGTAGACAAACATATGTTTTTGACCTACAGAGGGTGGTGCACAAATATGTGTCTTCTACTTGTTAAATGAAGTAGATGAATAAGTGTCGTCGATTCGTTGAGTGTGGCAGACAGTCATGTGTCGTTGACTTGTTGAGTGTGGTAGACATTCATGTGTCGTTGACTTGTTGAGTGTGGTATACGAGCATGTGTCATCGAAATGTTGAGTGTGGTAGACGGACATGTATCGTCGATTTGTTGAGTATGGTAGACGAAAATGTATCGTCAACTTGTTGAGTATGGTAGACGAGAATGTATCGTCGACTTGTTGAGTGTGGTAGAAGAGCATGTGTCATCGAAATGTTGAATGTGGTAGACGGACATGTATCGTCGACTTGTTGAGTATGGTTGACAGACATGTATCGTTGACTTGTTGAGTGTGGTAGACGATGTGTCATCGAAATGTTGAATGTGGTAGACGGACATGTATCGTCGACTTGTTGAGTGTGGTAGACGGACATGCATCGTCGACTTGTTGAGTATGGTAGACGAGAATGTATCGTCAACTTGTTGAGTATAGTAGACGAAAATGTGTCTTCGACTTGTTGAGAGTGGTAGACGTGCATTTGTCGTCAACTTGTTGAATGAGGATAGACTCGCATATTTTGTTGAATTGTTGAGGGTGTCAGACGAGTATACATCGTAGACTTGTTGAATGTAGTAGACAAGCATGAGTCGTAGAACTTTTGAGTGTGGTAGACAAGCATGCGTCGTCAACTTGTTGAATATGGTAGACGAGCATATGTCGTCGAAATGTTGAGTGTGGTACACGAGCATGTCTCGTCGACCTTTTGAGTGTGGTACACGAGCATGTGTCGTCTTGTTGAGTGTGGAAGAAGAGCATGTGTCGATGACTTGTTGAGTGTGGTAGATGAGCATGTGTCGTCGATCTTTTGAGTGTGGTAGAAAAGCTTGTGTCGTCGACTTGTTGAGTGTGATTGACGAGAATGTGCAATTGACTTGTGTTAGACGAGTATGTATCTGGGACTTGTTTTGTGTGGTAGACGAGCACGAGTCATAGACCTTTTGAGCGTGTTATACAAGCATGTGTCGTCAACTTGCTGAGTGTGGTAGACGAGCATGTGCCGTCAACTTGTTGAATGTGGTAGACGAGCATGTGTCATCGAAATGTTGCGTGTGATAGACGAGCATGTATCGTCTGCTTGTTGAGTGGTGTAGAGGAACATGGATCACCGACTTGTTGGATGAGGTGGACGAGCATGTGTCGTCGATCTGTTGATTGTGTAAACGAGTATTTGAAGTTGACTTGTTGAGTGTGGTAGACGACCATGTGTCGCCGACTTGCTGAGTGTGGCAGACAATTATATGTTGTTGACCTGTTGAGTGTGGTAGACGAGCATGTATTGTCGACCTGTTGAGTGTGGCAGACGAGCATGTGTCGTCGACTTATCAAGTGTATTAGACGAGCATGTGTCGTCGACTTGCTCAGTCTGGTAGACAACCATGTGTGGATGACTTGTTGAGTGTGGTAGACCAGCATTTGTCGTCGATCTGTTGAGTGTGGTAGAAAAACATGTGTCGTCAAGTTGTTGAGTGTGGTAGAAGATAATGTGTCGTCGACGTGTTAAGTGTAGTAGACGGGCATGTGTCGTCAACTTATTGAGTGAGAATAGATGAGCATATTTCGTTGGCTTTTTGAGAGTGGTAGAGAAACACATGTCGTCGACTTGTTGAGTGTGGAAGACGAGCATTTGTCGTCAACCTGTTGAATGTGGTAGAAAAACATGTGTCGTCGACTTGTTGAATGTGGTAGACGAGAAGGTGTCGTCGAAATGTTGAGTGTGGTAGACGAGCATGTGTCGTCGACTCTTTGAATGAGGTTACACGAGTGCGTCTCGACCTGTTGAGTTTGGTAGATATACGTGTGTTGACGATTTGTTAAATGAGGTAGACGAGCATGTGTCGTCGAGTTTTTGAGCGTGGTAAACAAACATGTGTCTTTGACTAATTGAGTGTGGTACAGAACCATGTGTCGTCGACTCGCTGAATGAAGTAGATGAACAAGAGTCGTCGATCTGTTGAATGTGATAGACAATCATGTGTCGTTGACTTGTTGAGTGTGATAGACGATCATGTGTCATCGAAATGTTGAGTGTGATAGACGAGCATGTATCGTCGACTTGTTGAGTATGGTAGACGAGCATGTCTTGTTAACTTACGAGTAAGGATAGATGAGCATATTTCGTTGACTTGTTGAGAGTGGTAGACAAACACGTGTAGTCAACTAGTTGAGTGTGGAAGACGAGCATTTGTCGCCAAGCTGTTGAGTGTGGTAGACAAACATGTGTTTTTGATTTGCTAAATGAAGTAGATGAGCATGTGTCGTCAACTTGTTCAGTGTGGTAGGAAAGCATATGTCGTCGACTTTTTGAGCGTGGTAGAGAAACGTGTCTTTGACCAATTGAGTGTGTTATAAAAACATGTGTCGTCGACTTGTTGAATGAAGTATAAGAACGTGTGTCGTCGACCTGTTGAGTGTGGTAGACAATCATGTGTCTTCGACTTGCCGAGTGAGGATAGACGAGCCTGTGTTGTTGTCTTTTTGAGAGAGGCAGACAAACACGTGTCGACAGCTTGTTGAGTGTGGAAGAGGAGCATTTGTCGTCGACATTTTGAGAGTGGTAGACAAACATGTGTCGTCGATTTGTTAAATGAATTAGATGAACAAGTGTCGTCGACATGTTGAGTGTGGTAAACAATCATGTGTTGTTGATTTGCTGAGTGTGGTAGACGAGCATGTGTCGTTGACTAGTTGAGTGTGGTAAACAATCATGTGTTGTTGACTTGTTAAGTGTGGTAGACGAGCATGTGTCGTTGACCAGTAGAGTATGGTAAAAAATCATATGTTGTTGACTTGTTAAGTGTGGTAGACGAGCATGTGTCGTTGACTTGCCGAGTGTGCACTTCGATGCACAAACGAGGGGACGCTACTCCTCCCATATGAAAGATCTAGGATACTTTAACTTGGATGCAATAAAGTATATCTTCTCAAATTCATCATCAATAAACCATACGTGATGCCCCAAGAAATATCAACTGAAATGATTTGATTCTGTAATGTTGAGCTTCGTGATAATGGATGCATGAGCATACATTGGTAGGTTTTTTGTATGTGCCAAAATTATACATATATCCATCCCTATGGATCATGCAATCTAAGAATGGTTACATACCAGTTATGTTGATGGAAGGTACTAGATTGTAAAGGGAGAAAAAATGACAGATTTTCATTTGTTGGAACAACTTTCACATACCTAAACTACATTGCGTTAGCCTCAGCTAAGTACCTATTATATTGACTAACCCTTCAGGGTGGATGAACTCCTGGGTTGGCTGTGGACCGACTGCCGCAACCAGGATTCGAACCAGCGCTTCCTACCCTGGGTGGCCCATGAATGTGTCACGGTCAGGAACACAAGCCGCTAAAATTTCTTCGTTCCAGCACATTAATCTGTATATCTTGTCTAATATCTTCCAAGACTTATCTCTTACCCCACCTCTTAATCATTTCAGTTTTTGTTTAAGCTTCTTTATAGCTTAACCTGACTTGTGGTTCTCTGGTCTTAATCTATGTTTTAATACTCACATTATCACATTTACTCCCTGTTTTAAATTTTCATTTCCCCGTGCTGTTGTTTTCTTTACAGTTCCATGTTTTACTTTAATTCTAAGTTCGTCTGTAGCTGTCTGTATTGTACACATTTTCTTTAGCACAGTTCCATTCTGTATCCGTTACTTCAGGAAACCGAACACCCAGTTTGGTCTTAAGCCTTTATGTACATTCTTCATGTTTCATCTTTTCGTGTATTAATATCCTTTGTTTTAGTTTTACTCTTATTTCTGATTTTACTGACTTTCATGTAGCCATCTCCATCCTGTGATCTGAGACGCGTGACACTGATGCTATATATCACTTACATACACAGATGTGATGGTAGGTCACATTATACCTGACTGCCTTACATAATGTTGGGTCACATAATACCTGACTGTTACATAATGGTGGGTCACATTATACCTGACTGCCTTACATAATGGTGGGTCACATAACACCTGACTGCCTTACATAATGGTGGGTCACATAATACCTGACTGCCTTACATAATGGTGGGCCACATGATACCTGACTGCCTTACATAATGTTGGGTCACATAATACCTGACTGTGTTACATAATGGTGGGTCACATTATACCTGACTGCCTTACATAATGTTGAGTCACATAATACCTGACTGTTACATAATGGTGGGTCACATTATACCTGACTGCCTTACATAATGGTGGGTCACATAA
>JAUUDZ010423439.1:0-14187 GCA_032361705.1 Panulirus versicolor
TATATACATGTGTATGTGGGTGGGTTGGGCCATTCTTTTGTCTGTTTCCTTGTGCTACCTCGCTAACGCAGGAGACAGCGACAAAGCAAAATAAAATAAAATAAATATAAATTATACTACATCAGATGGTACTTTTCCATCCCATTTCTGATAAATACCATTAAAACATTCCTTCAAATTAACCAGTGAGGATCTTCTATTGTGAAACTGTGTTGGTTGTCCGATATAATTTCGTGATCTAAAATTGTGACAATTTGTCTTGAATTATTTTTTCCATCGTTTTACCTAACACTGATGTAAAGCTAATTGGGTGGTAGCTGAAGGCACACTTTTTGTCTCTTTTATATACAGGAGTAACATCTGCTAGTTCCCAGTCAGATGGCACCTGACCATCCAATAGAGATTTGTTGAATATTTGTGATACGGGGTACATTAGCTGTCCCTCGACATCTTGAATTTAATTTACTTTAATTCAATCTAATTTAATCTAATTGGAAGTGAATGTTCTCAGAGGGGAATATGATGCAATGTCTGATCATTAACTAGTTGAAATGAGGTTGAACATCTGTTGAGGTTTTCACAAAATAAGAAATAATGTGAGAGACAAAAGGAAGGTGAAAGTAAATGAGCTTGGAAGACACTTATGCAAACAAATGCCCAACAAAACTGAGTGCAGAATGGCAAAAGGTGAGAGTACATGAAGTTAAGGCAGTGGGAGAGAAATGGGAGGCATTTAGGGAAGCAGTGTTGACATGTGTGAGAGAGGTGTGTGGCATGCAGAATAAGGGAGGAGAGCATATGAAAAAAAAGGAGAATGAAAGGATGATGATGTAAATTTGTTAAAAAAAGAAAAAAGTGAGGTGCTGGTGATGATTACAGTGAAGGATAGCGAATGATTGGGAGATGTACAAGAAAGTGGTAAGTCAAGAGGAAGACATGGGAACTGAAATAAAGGGTAAATGAGAACTGGGGCGAGTGAGTAAAAGTAAACTTCAGGGAGAATAGCATGTTTTAGAGAGAAGGTTAATTGCATGAGTAAACAAGAGAATATATAGGAGCATCAGTGAAGGAAACAAATTGAGAAGGGATAATGGGTGGATGAGGTGAAGAGGAGATGGTGTGAGTATACTGAAACTAATTCAGCTGTTGAATAATGAAAGAAGCTACCCCTCTGTTATTTTAAAAGAAATTAAGCTTACAAAATGTAACAACAGATGGACTATGACAAACAAAAAAATATCTCATAACTTATCTATTGGTTCAGGATCCAGGATGGTAAAAGTGAGCTTATAATATACCGAATGAATTGAGTTCTGTACCTTAAAATTAACTTCTTCACTTCGACACAAGACTTTAAAAGAAATATGCCTAACAGTTATGTCCAGTCCAGGAAGCTACACAATGAAATGGCTATTGAAACCACTCCAGCATATTATCTGCCATCTATCTCCCTAATAACTACTTGCTGCAGGCCATCCATTCAGTCCCTGAAAAAGTTGAAATGACCATTAAGCCACTATCCTACCAATGGGATTTCAAGAACCTCATGGGCTAGAATCCGGCTGAAAGTCAGATAAGAAATGACTACAGAAGAGCAGGCTAACCAACATAATACAGGTACATAAAAGTGAGTGCTAGGCAAGGACACACATCTTATAACCCATTCACCTGAATAAGCTAAATCTCCAATCACACTGCAGTTATTCATGCCTTAGAACAAAGTTTTATGCTCTCGCTGAAATTCAAATGACATAATCAATCTAATGCAGCTAATTTCAAGATCATCCTTTACTATTAGCTATTCCAAAATTATGTAAAGACTATAGTACTACTAATTTCAAAAAAAATAATCCATTGCTATTTATCAAAACTGGGAGCTCATTCCCACCAAAATGAGTAAATCAATATGAATGGGTTCTGGATTAGGCAAATAACAGCCCATGCTTGGGCTGGTTTTGCTCTACTCACCCCTATCAAGAGATTCTAAATAGAAACCATTTGAAGAAGGAACAAATCCTATGCTGCTGACTAGTCTATTGTAAAAAGAAAGCCATCTCATTAGACTCAGCAGCTCCTGCTTCATGTGTAAGATTTTTCTTTTTTTTTGCATTAAATTATCCTTCAATAAGATGGCTAACCAATTACATATGCTAAGTGCTAAGCTCAATAACTTGGCACTAATCTCTAATTCCAACAACAACTGCTGGGAAGAGGACAAACATCACATCATCTCCAACACACTCTTGAGTACAGGATGATAATTCATGATCTTTTCTGTCTCTGCTTGAACATGTCCAGTCTCACAAACCTAGGCATGCCCCCCCTCCCCCCCATAGGGGAGAATACTCAAGATGAGCAAATATTTTTGTTCAAAAATACTATTTCAACAAGACAGAAAAATTCAGTAGATAAAATATCAGTCAACTAAGAACTGGAAGCCAAGTGGATACTATGGTGATGATTCTGAGCTCATCTGTAGTGACTAAATTCCAATTTACAATGATGTCAGAGTAACTTCATCCAATTCAGAGGTTAAGGTCATCAAAGACCCTGACTACTGTTCCTGTTTGCAGAAAGTATCAAACTGAGACTTGCATCTGCTTACAGTAGCTCATTTCACTTGGGCTTTACCATTTTTTTCTCTAAAACAAGGACGGTACTGGAAATCAACAAAAAACAACAACAATATTCACAACAAACAATGACTAGCTTTCCAAACTCTTCCTGGTTAAAACTATGCACAGGGACTTATCTGGACAAAACTGGTTGACAAGCAGCAAGTAGCTGTCTAGGGGCCGGCAGATGCCTGCTGGGGTATTATGACTCTTCACTTCTTAATACAAATATACTAAGTGAATAAAAGTATCAAGCATATCTTTTATCTATGTTGAGTGCATAACCTATACAGCATTTCTCTGCCTAGCACCATGAGTTGAATGATTTCTGCATAAAAATATCATCACATTATCCAAAAGAGCTATATTTTTCTAATTCACAAAATGATAAACTGAAAACAGGAGTAATAAAAATATACTATGTAAAGACATTCATAATATCAATTCTAACCCAAGTACAAAGAGATCCCCCAAAATAGTTATTAAACTGTGATAACTTACGGCAGTTTGCAAGCTTCTAAGAACCTCCTTCTTCTTATTTTCCTTCTGATTACTACCATGCAGTATACACCCATAATGATGACAGTAGAAATTCCATACAAGAAGACACACAAGCTAATATCTGTAGTGTTGAATCCCCATGTGTTAAGGGAGCGTAGAGATTGGTCTTGGATGAAATCAGAATGCTTTTTGTTAACAGTCAATGTTTCCACTTTTTTTACCTTCTCGTGTCTATCGAGGGCTTCCTTTACTTTAGCCTGCTTGTTTCTTACTGGGGTTGTAATTGTTTGGGTTCCTTTAAATGATAAAGCTCCCTTTGCATAGATTTGCTTAAGGTATACTAACACCTCCTTTTCTTTCATGGTGTTACCATTCCAGCAAGATGGACATGTTGACTTTGATGGGAATTGTTGTTTTAGATGTTTGGGATCTTCACTTGCATCTCCTTTTAAGCGTTCATTGACCTTATTATGGCCACGCCAAAGCCAGAGTATTCCATCATCAGCTACATTCACAGATGATTCAGCATCTACTGCATACATTGCTTGAAAGTGTTCTGAACAGTGTTTGCAACTGAAGAAATGTTTTACATAGCCATGTATTGCTCGAAGTGTTTTCTTAGGATTGTACACATCACTATTCCCATCCTGAAGAACGGAATTTACTGTGAGCACATGGAATGTTATCCAAAGACCACATGGGTAACCTCTGAATTTGGGTTCACTTCCATGACACCCAACCCAAGGCTGATGATCTGGAAGAACAGAATCTGGACCTTGAAGAGATTTGATTACTTCAGCTAAGTGTTTTCCTTCAAGGCTGTCCCCATGAGTACTGGAATATTTATACAGCTTTGAGAGGAAAAGATGGACAGCTGGTCTTGCAGGAAGATATGTGACAAGCACCTCTAAAAAGTCCTGAAGAGATACGAGTGCCTCTCCCCTGATAACTTTATGCTGCACGACTTCATGTCCTAAAGCATAAGAAATTGCATTTTCAATATCCACCATGTACACCTGATCTTTTCTTTCCACCCCAGCAAAAGCTGTATCAGGTAAATCATCCTCATAGTTTAATTTGTCACTGTTTATTTCTTCTGGTTGCCCATCTCCAGCTCCTTCTATATCTTCTTTCCTTGTGGTAGCATCACTTTTCCTTCCTATAATAAAAAGACATTTTTATCAAAATATTGTAATGCTGATAATAATAAGCAGTAATGGTAGATGAGTCAACCAATAATTACAGAGTAAATCACTAGGCAGTCAATCATCACACCAAATAATGGACAGTCATTTATGTAAAATCCACTTCTTCAGCCCTTAGCAAACCATCTTCCTATCAATATGAATCTTATCTTGAGCCCCATTCCCACTTACAAGGGAAAATCATGTGCATACATTTATAAAATCATCTGAAGTCCAGTGTGGTAAAAGCAACAAACACTTCCACACTAGTATAACTGCTTCCAATCTTTTTATTTGGCACATTTATACATTAAATGTTTCTTCTAGTTTCACTTTGCACTATTACTTAGTTTGTTGAGAATATCATCTGCTTTCACAAATATCTCTCATAAATCATGACACACAATCAAAATTCATTCCATTGGCATCATCTGAAATACCTGTCGCCTCAAACAATTCAGTCATAGCATATGTCCATCTTCCGTGTGTCCTTCCTTTTCTTGTTATACCTTCTGACTGAACTATCATACCATATACCTTATCAGTCCTCAATTCTACCATATATAAGTTATGACTCTGTCATCATAAATAGTTTTTGTCTATGTGTATTCTTGAAAACGACATAATTCCATTCACTGCCATGTCCACTCCCAGGTATCTAAAACACTTTACTTCTTCCAGGTTCACTCTATTCAAGCTCATACACACAACCAACCTAACTCTTTCCCCTTCTAAACCTCATAACCTCATTTTTATTCTCACTATCTTTCAAGCTCTCTTTCACACACTCTTCCAAACTCAGACATCAGCTTCAGCATATCATTCCAACAATAAACAGATTAAACAGCCATGGTGATCTACCTTGTGGAACCACTCAACATCCACCCTTCCTACTCACACAAACTTTACTCTCTTAATGAAAACTCCTCACAGCTTCTCCAAGTTTTCTTCCCATACCATTGCTGTCTTTTCTTTCTGCCTCACACACACACACACACACACAACACACATGAACTATTGGCAAAATGGTAAGAGCAATACATAGTAGTAGTAGGTAGGAGCATTTAGGCAAGAGCATTGGGTAGAAGTAGTATACAGGAATATTAGGCAGAAGCATTAGGCAGAAATAGTCTGTTTGGAAATTTAGGAAGGAGCCCCTGCAAAACATTGAACATGAGCTGCCTTCTGCCAGTGGCCTGTTAAAGGTGAGGAACTACAGGGTAAGAAGCAGCACTGGAGTTCACTAGTTATGGAGACTATATTGCCATGGCCACCCCATTGAGGGAGTTCCAGCTGGGAACAAGTGTCAGAGATACAGAAAGATTGACAGACCACATAATCATAGCACCTTCCACAAAGCATCTCTAAAATCTCTACCTTATGCCTTTTCCAGATCCATAAATGCTACATACATATCCCTCTTTCTCTAAGTACTTCACAACCAAATTCTCCACAACAAAAACTGACTCCACACATCCTCTACCACTTCTGAAGCCAGAAAGCTGGCTTCTTGTGTGCCCCACCACTAGCTAGACCATGTAATACTTGGCAAGCTGCTGTCTTAACATGATTACTGTGTCATCACTGGCAAACTATGGGGAAACATTTTAATAACTTTTTTATGCCCTATAATTGTAAGGTAGCTCATGTTTTTTCCAATAATTTTGAATTAACACCTTTTAAAAGACAGGTTTTTCACTCCCCAAAATTCACAGATAATTTTCTTTGTCTCGTCTTTTTCCCTTTTACCAACCTCTATATACTTACACGATCATTTACATCGTTATTCATATCTATATCTATCTTTTTTATTATACTTAATCGCTGTTTCCCACATCAGCAAGGTAGCACCAGGAAACAGACAGAAGAATGGCCCATCCACTCATATATACACATATATACATAAACACCCATACACGCACATATACACACACATATCAACATACACATACATATGCAAAGACATATACATATAAGCACATGTACATAATCATACACGCTTGCCTTCATCCATTCCTAACACTACCCCGCCCCACAATAAAACATCATCACTATCCCTGCTTCAGTGAGGTAGCACCAGGAAAGACAAAAAAGGCCACATTTGTTCACACTCAGTCTCAAGCTGTCATGTGTAATGCACCGAAGCCACAGCTCCCTATCCACATCCAGGCCCCACAGACCTTTTCATGGTTTGTCCCAGATGTTTCACATGCCCTGGTTCAGTCTAGGGACAGCACTTTGAACCCAGTATACCACATCATCCCAATTCACTCTATTCCTTGCATGCCTCTCACCCTCCCGTATGTTCCTCACTCATTCTCTCCATATTTCCAAACCATTTTAACACTTCCTCTTCTGCTCTCTCAACCACACTATTCTCATTAACACACACCCCTCTTACCCTTTCATTACTTACCTGATTAAACCAGCTCTCACCACATGTCCTCAACATTTTATTTCCACCATTTCCACCCTTCTCCTCTTTACCCTATCTATAGCCCATGCTTTGCATTCATATAATATTGTTGGGACTCCTGTTCCTTCAAACATACCCATTTTTCTCCTCCCAGATAATAATCTCTCTTTCCACACATTTTTCAGCTCCTCCAGAACATTTACCCCCCTCCCCCACCCTATGACTGACTCACGCTTCCATCATTCCAGTCACTGCCATATCAATTCCGAGATATATAAAGCACTTCACTTCCAATTTTTCTCCATTCAAACTTACACCCCAACTTACTTGTCCTTCAACCCTGTTGAACGTAATTACCTTGCTTTTATTCACATTTACTCTCAGCTTTCTCCTTTCAAATATTCTTCCAAACTCAAGTCACCAACTTCTGTAGTTTCTCACTCAAATCAACTATCATTGCTTTATCATCGGTGAACAACAACTGACTTACCCCAAGACTCTCTCATCTCCCGCAGACTGCATACTTGCCCCTTTCCAAGACTCTTGCATTTACCTCCTTTAACACGTAATTCATAAACAAATTAAACAATCACAGTGACATCTCACACCCCTGCCGCGGAATATCTTGCTCATAAACCTGCCTTACACCCTTTTGAAAACTTGTATATACTTCTGGCAGCTTACTTCCCACACCATATATTCTCAGGGCCTTTCACAAAGTATCTCTATCACCCCTATAATATGCCCTCTCTTGATCCAAAAATGCCACATACAAATCCATTTTTTTTAAGTATTTCTCGCACATATTCCTGAAAGCACACACCTGATCCAAACATCATCTACCACTTCTGAAACCACACTGCTCCTCCCTAATCCAGTGGTCTGTACATGCCTTAACCTTCTCAGTCAAGACCCTCCCATACAACTTCCTAGGTATACTCAACTAAATTATACCTCTGTAGTGTGCCAGTCCTAAGGGGCCTCACCATGATCAATACATACATTGAATATCCTTACCAACCAATCAACAACACAGTCATCTCCTTTCTTACTAAAATCAACTGCAATACCATTGACTCCTGCCACCTTGCTACATTTCGTCTTACACAAGGCTTTCACAACCTCTTCTTTCTTTGCCAAACCACTCTCCATGAATCTTTCACTTTGGTACACAAGTGTCATGAAATTTATTATATGGTCAAAACTTCAACACTCTGCCTGTTATGATATTTATTATGTGGTCAAGACAGGAAACCTTTTACAAATTCTACCTATGATCAAGGTTTTCAGTTTATATAGTCATCACTAAGATTTATATTACAATTTTTTTTTGTATTTAATAAGGAAAGATTCAATTGTATTTGTCTTGAAGGAGTTGTAGGTTATAATTGAATTGGCACTGTTCCAGTCAATACAGTGGTCATATTTCTAGTTTGATTAAACCAAGGGATTGAATCTAGCCATTAAACCAAGGGATTGAATCTTGCCTGTTATACAGTATTTATGTTGCTTGAGCCTAACAGAGAAATACCTATCAGTCTGCCCAATATAAAATGTATTACAGCTTTTACAAGGTATTTTGTACACACCCCACAGAATTTTCTGGGGAGTTTTTGATTAAGATATTTATAATGTTGTTAATGCTGTGAAGGGTATATTCTCATTAAAGGCTCTGGGTAGGTTTAGGGTTAATTCTATAAAACAATGTTGTTGCTAGAATAAGAGGTTGATCATTGTAAGACCAAGGTTACTTGAACTTGGATCCAATACAATTTATCTTAGACTCTTCATCAACAAATTCTAATACCCTAAGTATAATTGACTAGAAGGACAATTGTTTATTTCCATCATATTTTGCTGATTTTTATATAAAAATTACTGTCAGTGAGTTTTCTGTAAATGCTAAACTTATACACGTTTCCAAAATGGTAACGTACAATCTTTTTCTACTTGCTTAGTAAATTTGATAGAAGGTACTAAATTGTTAAGTAAAGAGAGAAATGTTTGTAAATTTTAGTTTGAACACTCACCTTTGTCCCCCATGCCTTTATAAGATGGCATTTTACATTGCCAATCCTCAGGTACCTCACCATGATCCATACATATACCTTAGGCAAAAGACATTGTCCATCTGCCACATATTTTCAAAGGTGATACACTGCTAAGGTTTATTGTGGATACAAGCATATACTTCTTTCAGTGTGATATCATCTTACATCTGGTCGTTGAGATTAATGTTCCTAATGATGTGAGCACCAGCTACCCTCCTCAGTGTGCTTCAGGCTATCTTGAGGGAAGAATGTTCTCTCCTTTTCCTGGCTGCTGCTTCAATTTGGGAATTTTACTTCTGGGCACTGTATGTCTTCCACCTGTGCTTCAAGATGGTTACTTCTTAGCTTTCTAAGGAGTAGAAAGTCCAAATTTTTGTCTGGAGTTAAGAAACTTTAGGTACACGTGAAATTTAGAGGAGCACTGGGCACTCAGAACACACAGTAAGGAGGCTTCTTCCTGCAACATCTCATCTGTCCCTGACAGATGACAAAGTGCTGAAATGTAAGTGTGATATCACCTTTGGAAGCATTCAGGGGATATGGACAAAGTTTTTTTGTTGACGCTGTGTGTTGAAAATCCTAACCAGTTAGTTGAAAACTCAGTCATCCCCTTTCCTAAGAAATTCAACCACACTGTCATCTACCCCAGCTGCCTTGTCACATTTCATCTCATGTAAAGCCTTCGAAGACCAATGCTTCTTTCTTCACCAAACCACTTTCCATGACTTTCACTTTGTGTACTTTCCTGACCCAATTGCTGTACATATGCCACCCTATCATCAAACACATTCAACAGTCCTTCAGAATACTCATTTCATCTCCTCACCTAATCCCTGCCTGTTACCACTTCCCCATTTGCCCCTTTCGTTGATGTTCCCATTTGTTCTCGTTTTTCTCACACTATTAAACTCTTTCCAAAACATCTTATTCTTCCTGAGGTTTACTGATAATTGCTTACTCCAGCACTCACTTGCTTCCTTTATCAACCCCTGCACCTTCCTCATGGCCTTCTCTCATATACAGTACCCTTGAAAAGTCAGAGAAATATGGGGCCTTTTGTTGTGTGGTTGGGTATCTCACTCTCTACATATACCAGCCTACTGAATGCTCAGATCTTGCTTAAATAGTACTTGGCAACTCTTCCTGGTGATCCAATTATCATGGACTGAGGAGGGTGTCAGTGCCTCATGGGGCAAGCTATGGAGAGAACGTATGCTATGAGCTGCTGGATTAAGAAAGACCCTTTTGTGTTTCACTCACTTTTCATCCCACCCACACCTTAGAATGGGGCACAAGAACCTCACTCAGCAAGAAAAGGCTTGAATTCTTGCTGTGAGGGAAGCAAAAATGTCGGTGAAGGAGATTTGTCAGCGTACAGGAGTGAGCAAGTCAGCCATATACAGCCTCGTTACAAAAGCTAAGAATATCCCATAAAGTGAAGTTCCACCCTGTAAATCTATACCAGGGTGTCCCCAGAAAGACTTCAGCAACTACCGACAAGCTTATAATGAGGCAAGAACTGATAAATCCATGCATTACAACAAGACAATTGAAGCAGTCCAATCCTTCCTTCCTTGGAAGTGTTGCAGAAGGCACCATTTAAGAGCACTGCCAAAAACACCTGAACCTGCCTCTTCATTCTCCGACCAGAGAATCCCTAATGACTTGCAAGATGCGTGCTGCTTGTCTCAGTTTTGCAAGGAACTACAAACATTTCACTGTTGAGGACTGGAGAAGGGTCTTATGGAGTGACGAGTTGACTTTCCAGTGTGCTGCAGTGAGGCGTGGCAAGTTGAAACATCCCTAACACATGAATCCCCTCAACCCCCATTTGGGTTGCTTCAATGTAGAGTTAGGACATTGGAGATTTCATGTGCTCCCATGAACACAATGATGGGAGACCGCTATGTTGAAGTTCTTTGTGATCACATGATGGATTTTTGAGATCCATGGCTGCAACTCCCCTATGCAAGACTGCACCATCTCACAAGGCAAAGAAAAGGTCATGGAATGGTTGTTAGACAAGCAGGTGAACATTCTTCAATGGCCTGGGAATTCTCCAGACCTGAATCCCAACTAGGAGCCATGATCTCACATGAAGCTTAAACTTAAGAAAGGACACATCTTCAATTCCTTGCCTTCTTGAAGCCATCAGACATCTGTTTGAATGATATTGACTTTGATTACAGCAGAAACCTTCCTGACTCCATGTTGCGATGCATGCAAGCTGTTTTGAAGGTACTCGATGGCAACACTAAGTTCTAAGTTAAAAAAAATGAAAGTTTTTGTTTTTTTACCTATTTCTCATACTTTCCACAGTTACTGTATCTTCCAATCATTTACACTGCTTCTCTATTAGTAATGCCCTTACACCTTTCCTTTCTCTTTCACTAGCAACTTTACTATGTTTTCCCACCACTCACTACACCTCACTTACCCACCTCCTCCCTTTCTGCTTGCCACACACCTTGAACATGCCAGCACTTCTTCCCTGAATGTCTCCCATTCCTTACCCACTCCCCTTGGTTCATTTACTTACACCTTATGCCATACTGCACTTGGTCTCTCATGGTATTTATTCACACATCTCTGAGCTCACTAACTTTTATTCATCCTCTTTTCACTTGTTTCCCCTTTTCTGAAAACCCCTACAAATCTTCACCCTTCCACCAGGTAATGTTCATCCTGCCATGTGCCTCTCTCAACACATCCAATAGTCTCTCAGTATTTAATTCATTAATGCCCCCTTATCTTCTTTTCCTACTAATCCTTCTTGGAGCAATTCTTGCTTTTAGAAATTCTTGCTTTTAGAGGGGAGGGTTTCCAGCCATCCACTTCTTCCCCCAATTAGTCATCTCTTATGACACAGGAAAAATGTGCATGGTTTTCACGGTTTATTCTTAGGGGTAAAGGAAATTTGTGAATTAGGAGAAAGAATCATGTGGATTACCTGTTGTCAAGTGTAATGTGAAAGATAGAAAAAAAGTTTGTTTTTGGATTGAGTTCTAGCAACCCAGTTTTCTAGATTTTGGTAATTGGTACTGGACATGAATGCCCACTGAAGAAAATTGTATGTAAATATATTACTGTTTAATGCATTCCAAAGATTCTTTGATATCCTTAATTCAATTGCAGGTTGATGATGAGACATTTGAAGAGGTTTATAAAACAACTCGAAGGAACATCCCAATGCTTTTTGTTCGAGGAGATGGAGTTATACTTGTTGCTCCTCCTATGAGAGGTGGTGGTATGTAATACATAGGCATAAAAACTGCAATTTCAAGGTTTGAGGTTATCCTATTAGGGTGTAATAATATTCACCATAAAAATCTTTGGAATTTAGTAGCTGTCAAACTTTTCTTATTTCTTAAGTTACAGAGCCTGGTAATTGGCAGATTTACCAAGTGATAAGGTTGAATTGTAAAACTTTCTTTGAGTACCAATCAGATGTAAATTCAAATGATTAAGCTTTGTATTGACATTAGTTTTATAAAAGTCCTGATTTAAAAAAATATTGTATTCTATAATATTGATACATTTTTATAAGGTACTTGCATTTTTTTCTAATAAAGTGTCATAATGAAAATACTATGAAAGATCTTTTCTTATTCGGTTTCTCTCTAACCTGAAAAGTTTGCAAATTTTATATTTTGTGAGGAACCATATATATGTATTTTTTTCATATAAGAAATCACTGAATTGAGTTTTAATGGTTTCAGTACTTACCAGTGTACGTAATATAAGGATTTTATATCTTATATAACTTTGTATCAACAAAAACATATATTACAGTTGAATATCTTAGGTCTGGTGACTAGAGGTTGAGGGGTTGCTTGTTTTTTAATTTTCCAGGTTTTGGGTATCGGTATTGAAGTGTGCCTACAGAAAAATTTTGCTCCAAAACTTAATAAAAGATATTTGAGAATGCAGAAAAAATCAGATACAGGTAAACAGATAGACAGACAGATGTATGATATAGATTTGTTTTGATAAATTGTTAATACTAAACATTAATATTCCCTCTTCCCCACACATCATTAATGCTCCCTGCTGCCTCCCTTCCCAGTTGGGGTAGCTGTCTTTTCTTTCTGCTTCACTAACATGTGGACTACTGGCATTCTGTCCACAATTGCACAATCTTTCCTTGTCATACATAACTCATGACAACACTTAACTCACACAGCACATTCTTCATGACTAGATTTTCCTGCGGTTAGCACTATGAGCTAGCCCAACATTATGACAAAATGGTAGGAGCAGTATACAGAAGTAGTAGGTAGGAACATTTAAGCAGGAGTATTAGGTTGAAGTAGTTGGAAAGAGCATTAGATGTAAGTAGTCAATAGGAATATTAGGTAGGAGCCTAAGCAAACACTGTGCTAGAGTTGCCCCTCTGCTAGTGGCCTGTTAAGGGTGAGGCACTAAAGGCTAAGTGGCACTGGAGTTCACCAGTTTTGGAGACTCTATTGCCATGGCCACCCCTTTGAGGGTGTTCCAATTGCAACAGGCATCAGAGATATAGAGAGAGAGAGACAGTAAAAGGGCAAATGTTATATAAAAGGCCATCTGCTTGGCATTTTCTAAAACTGCCTGTAGAAATGTTTGAGAAAATCTAAATGTGTAAATTCCAAAGTTCAGTACAGAGGTTATAGTCATGCACAAAAGCAGAGGTAGCCTAACAGTCATGCACAAAAGCTGAGGTAGTCTTGAGGGATTGAAGGTTATCAAATGAGGAGTATGGCACAACTGAGGGAGTCACTGGCATCAAGATCATTGTCTTACATTGGAGCTACCATTGTTACTAAACCCTCTGAACCAGCCAGTCTGAAAAAAAATTCCCCTGGAAGATGAAACGAGAAAAAAAAGATAAATAGCTTTCCAATCATTCAATAATTTCAATCTAAAGAGATACCATCAGTTGCAACTGCCCCTACATCTAAAACTAGTGAAACATAAAACAAGTAATGCACTGGTTCCACAGGTAAGGAGGTTCACTTGGGGCTTTTTGAAAAAAAAAAATCCCAATCGACATTTCGTTTGATATTGCATCTGATCTTAATAGGACATATACCAATCTACTCCTTTCAAATAAGAGAGGCAGGGCTTTGCAAGAACCTCTGTTCATAAGGCATCAGACAGCCACAGTATTGTCCACTAAAAATAAAATTTTGCATCCTGGACTCAGAACATTTGGGAAAATGGATAACTATGGGAAAAACAGCTCTATTACATTATTAAGAAAGGACTTTTATACCTCCATCCTAGAGCACACATTTAAGTGGCCCTCCAAAGAATGGAAACAAAATCCTTGATTCAATGTCCATTCAAACTACCAGAGAAGTCATTGGAGGTCTCCAAAGCAGGATTTCTGGAGGTTCTGTACAATAGTCCACCTAACTAAGGTTTGAGAAATTCCCAGT
>JAUUDZ010423449.1:0-14186 GCA_032361705.1 Panulirus versicolor
TATGTCTGTTTGTGTATATATACGTATACGTTGATATATATATATATATATATATATATATATATATATATACACCCTTGGGGTTCCCTTAGATTCACACAAAGTCTCAAGATTTTAGTCGTCATCATCATGCAGTTATGAAGCTGACAACACACACAAACACACATCAGATTTAAAATATCATACCTAAATGCACACCCTTAAGTTCCCCTTAGTATACCTACAAAGTTTCAAGTTTGTAGTTGTCATTGTCATGTAGCTGTGCTGACAAACACACAACAATAAAAAAAAGTTATATCCAAGTGCACATCCCTGTGGGCACTCTGAATGCATGCAAAATTCATTTTTCTAGCTGACATCATGTAGCTATGGTGCTGACATACACACACACACTAAAACAGTCGAGAATGATGATCAACACACATTAGAAGGGCATCCAATCATGGTAATGTTTTCTTTGGGGTCATCTAGCCTGGAGGTGCTAGGCAGGCAAAAAAAAAAAAAAAAAAATACACTTAAAAATATAATTGAATTCAGTGGGGTATTCATCAATTGTGATAAACCAAGGGAGGAAAGGTAGAAAAATCAAAGAATGCAGTCATATGGGAAAAAGAGGGAGACACCCAATGAAGCACAAGGATGGAACACCCCTGGCAGCATCACAGTCAGATTTGGAGTGTTAGGTAATGGAAATATCAGAGAAAAAATTATATATACAAAGGCTATGGTAATATTAATAGTAAATGGAAGAGTTGAACTTCAGGAATCAAGCTAGTGGAAACGCACGCATATAGTGATGTTGGAATTGCAGAAATATAGCTTACTCAGGAGATACAACTTCAACTGTTTTACCCAGAGGTACATGATAGTAAAAAAAAGAAAGAGGAAGGTAAAGGAGGGGGAGGCTTGGCCCATCTATTAAAAGATAGCCATAATTTTTAGGAAATAGCAAGAGATGGCCCATTCACATAATACAAAATAGCAACAGTTACTGTATGAAACAAAATACATAATAGTGTTGATACTATCCTCCAAAGAACTGCAACGATTCAAAACAAAAATATGATGATAATAAAGGAGGAATAACACTGGTCAACAAAACTGAACTATTTTTTCCTAATCAAGGATGCAATGTAACTTTATTAGACCTATTTCTCTTGAAGATTACTAATTTTTAGTCTGTTTCAGTACAACACGTCTCATTTTCTTTCTACAGGTACATACTTTTTCAATTCAAATGCAGCTACATGATGCATGGGTGAAGGTAAAATTATAAGATTTGTACCAATTCAAACTTTCTATTGCAGAAATTCAGTATTCTTAGGTAAAAGGTATACAAAGAAAATAATATCCACAAGGACAAGCTGAAAAGTTGAGCTTTTAACCTTCTATGGTGCTCTTCTAAGCTAAAAGCGCTGATCTTTGGACCTCCTATGGTGTTCTGACTCAAGTTCATCCCTGTATAACATCCAGCAGTAACTTGCAAGCATTTCTCCATTCCAGAAACCCTGGTATCAATGCTCCATCAAGCTGATGTCCTGATGGAAGCACTCTCCTTGTTCTCCACAAAATATCCTGATGTGAATGGAGGAAATGCATCGTGAGCAACATCCAACAGCAAGATAGGACTTCAGAAGTCTTTTCATGCCACCTTCAAAATCCAGAGTTATGTTTCCCTAGAAACTTTCGCATAGCCAACTGAGAGTTTCAGGCCCCCAGCTCCAAGCCAACAAGATAAAGAGCTGAAATTGTGGTCTTTCAGGAGGTCCTTTATCTACAGACTGACAAAGATGCCTTCTTTCAACCTGGCCTCAGTGATCTTCAGAAATCCTTCCACCACATACTCAAATCCTTTTGATTTTCTCTTGGCTAGTGTTTTCACAAATTGTTTCATGAAACCAAGCTTTATGTGGAGGTGGAAAGAAGAACATTAAGTGGACCAACCATAGGCTTATCCTGGACACTCGAAATTCCCGGCTCATGTAATCTTCATTGAGGACAGTCTGACTCCATATAATGTCTGGAAGCTGCTTGACTATCTCAGAAGGATAAAGAGTAACATTTCATGAATCCTGACTGCATTCCCATAAGCATGCCAATCACTTTCATGTCCCCACATATTTCCAGTTGTAATTTCTGTATCTTATGGCATCTAGGGGCGTCTGCATGTTCTTATAACACTCTTTCATATGCACTGAATGCCCTACAGGAATGGAGGGTTTCTTGTTTCCATTGTGGAGTAGCATCACTTGCAGACTTCTCTTAGATGAGTTGGCGAGCAAGAACCATTGAGAGGGATCATGCTCTTTGGATAAGCAGTGGAATGATGCATCAATGTTGTTGCAAAAACAGAGTGGCCCATCCATGGAAAAATGTGAAGTAAGAGTCTGACTGTTTTTCCTTCAATAAGTTGTGAGCATCCCTCTTAAGAGGACATTTTTCTATTAGACGAGATGCTTTATCTTTTGGCAGTATCACATCTTTCATGATAAATAGCCTTGATAAATGAAAACACTGCATTTTCGAAATCAGCATCCAAAACTACATCAGGCACACCACAAGCCATGTGTGATGAAAATTAGTCGTTGACCAGAGTAATCAGGATGGTATAGAAAGCAATGAAATATGCACTACTCAATAATGGTAAAATACTTATGTGGGGATTTCAATTATAAGGAGACAGACTGGAGGAGACCAGGAGCAAGCACTGAACTAAACTGGTCTCACAGATGACTGTGGTCTATCAGGCTCTTTAAAAGATAATTGGAAAGCAAATGGATAACTTTTTACAGAGGAGAAATTACCTAAGTGAGAGACAACATGGTTATAGGGTAAGATCATGTGTTACAAACTTCTTTGATTTCAACAAGCAAGTTCTGTCTTAGGCGAAAGGGAATGCTGGTTGGATTGTTTATATCTAGACTGCCAAAAAGGATCTTACACTGAACCACAAAAGAAACTATCACCAGGCTGGAATAAGAGGAAAATTCCTTCAATGGACAGATGATCAGCTAAGTGGAAAGGAACAAAGAACACATGTCAAAGGAGCCTTCTCATTATGGGTCATGGTCACCAGCAGACTGGCATAAGGTTCTGTTCTGGGACCAATGCTCTTCTTGATCTATGTAAATGATTGCTTGAAGATATGGGCTCCTAACTGAATATGTTTGCAGATGAAGCAAAGCAAAGGTCAGGAGTAATGTGAAAAGCATGCAGAACTCCAGAACTTTACAAGAAGACTTTGATAAACTCCAAAGTCTGATGCACCGTTGATGAAATTCAACTTGCAAAAATATAAAGTAATGAGGATGGGAGAAAATGAAAGGCATCAATATGGATATCATTCAGTTGGGAATGAGCTTCAGGATTTTGTCTGAGAAGGACTTGGGAGTCAACATCATCCTAACCTGTCACCAGAGTCCCACACTATGAAAATAATTGAGACCAAATGTCTGCTGACAAATATTAGAATGGTTTTCGAGCATATGGATAAGGAAATGTTTAGCAACCTATTCATATCCAACAAAAGGCCAGAACTTCACAATTCTGGTTACTATACCTATGGAAGCATAAAGAGCTAACAGAGAAGGTCCAGGGGAGAGCAACAAAGATTGTACCAGAATCAAGATACCCAAGTTACATAGTAAGGGTAGAATCTCCAAGTTTACCTACCTTGGATTATAGGAGTGAGGGGTGACCTTATCACAACCTGTAAGTTTTTGAACCACACTGATGTTACAGACACTGAAAATTCTAAAAGATGTATGTAGAAGCCAAACAGAAGATACAACATGAGATTAAGCAAGAAATTTGTTAGAGATGTAAAGAAGTACTTTAAGAGTGGTTTATGAATGGAATAAAATAAATAAAAGATATGGTTAATGCATGCAGCATACATACATTTAAGAAGCTGTATGACAGCTGAGGATATTCAACCAATGGGGCCCAACAAGTGCAACACTCCCTCCCCATAAAAAGAAAAAAAGGTCCCCTCCAACAGGTGTACATCATTAGCATGCACGAAGTTTCTCGTTGTCTTTGTCATGGAGCTGTGCCTACACACATACACTCATATCAAATAAAAAGCTATCATACCTAGGTGCACACCCTTATGGTTCCCTTAGCATGCAATCAAGGTTTCAAGTTCCAAGCTGTCATTGTCATGGAGTTATGGCACTGACAAAAACATACACACAGACACACGCACAGTATTTTAATGGTTCAGATACATTCATCTATTTTCTATAATCAATTTACCATTTTACACAGGCGTTTATAATGTAAAAAATAAGCCTGAACTTCGCAGTGATTGCCAGGGCCATATGATCATATCAGGCTTTTCAATATAAAAATATAAGAAATTTTTTCACAACAGCAGTCATGATCCATCTATGATTTTCCATAACCATCTATCCTTAAGCTCTTTGGTTATAAAATGAATCTCTAATACACTTAACTACTATCAACACATAATACATTCATAAAAATACTGCACAACCTAAACTCCATACCTGGTCTTAAAGTCAGTTCTGAATAACAGTAACTATTATTCATTACAATACAAGTGAAATCAATGTGGTCCCTGTCACTAGCTCGGAAGTAATGATACATCTTCATTTTCATGTTCCATGTGATGTTTCTTCATGTGCCTATTCATATTACTCTTTTGTCTGGAGACGTAAGAACAATAGTTACATGCTAGAGGCTTCTCCCCAGTATGGCATTGAATGTGGGATATCAGTGAAGCTTTGCGAGTTGTGCGAACTGGACAATAAGGGCAGAGAAATGGCTTCTCCCCAGTGTGAGTACGTATATGCCGCATTAAACAAGTTGAAACATCAGTTGCATATTTACAGTAGGGACAAAGATGTCTCTTGCCTCTTGTAGTTTGATTCCTCATGGTTCCCAAGACTTCTCTCCTCACAGTTCCCTCATCACCAGTGTCTTCCCTCACCTGTTGGGGATGGCCATCTTACTCAAGGGTATAAGACTTAAAAAAGTATACAAGATATATCAATGCTGATAGCTTCAGCTATTTTGAGCACAACATGAAGTTAAAAGTTCTTTTGTCTTCTTTTCCAGTCCAAAATATATGGTAAAATGATCACTTCTTTGCAGGTGTCTATACTCTCAACAGAATTATTTCTCAATACTCAGAATCATTGTACAAAAAATGAATCATATAAACTATTAACCTTATGGGAAGACTTCCAAAGATTCACTCCTCACCAACAAGAATGCCTATTTCATTACAGTGCTGCTGAGGTGCTTTAATCATTCTGTGCAATACATAGTAATCCTCAAAAAAGATAATGTAAGTGTCATGAATGTAGGAAGAAATTCTTTAACTGTGGAAACTCTTCAAAATCATAATTCCCAAAATCATAATTCTGAAAAGTGCTTGATGTTGGAGGGGATAAATTTAGATACATAATTCATATATAGTAGAAAATGTATCAAATTAACAATGAAATACTAAAATGTATTTGACATTTTCATGGAACTAAAGATACCAAAATGAACCATGCCCAAGTTACAAAAGGTAAAAGACAACATCATAACACTGGAGCTTTAACCTACTCTAACATAAAGCTAACCCATACAACCAAACCTATACCAAATTAATAAGAATGCTAATGTTCCAGTATCGTAACAGTAACCAATAGCTTATGTTCTTTATCACGCTAGCCAAATTCTAACGGAACAATTCTAACCTAACCAACACAATCAAAACTAACAAGTGTGATGAAGTCTTAGCATAATGCTAATCAATAAATATCTAATAACCTTGAGAGCAGAAGAATGACCATGAATCAATCACAAAAAGAAAGTCAACAGCACGTCATCTCACAATACCTCTGTTCTGAGGTTTAAAAAATCTAAGAATAAAAAAAAAAGGGTAAAAGGCTTGAACCACTAACATTAAACACATACACACACACCAACAAACCAATTTGAATATATAAATGAAAAAAAGATGCACCAAATTTGAAATGAACTCTCTTAACCTTCACGTGAACAAAGCATTTACTCCCTACACGCTAGTCTCAAATCTGTTATTCTAAGGGCTATGCAGCTACCACATTATGAATTCTGCCAGATCACTTGTATCAATATTACCAAGGAATCTTACAGGAGGCTGAATGGATAACAAGTTAACCTGAAGATACTTATTTTCTAAATACCTTATCTCCCTACCTTCAGGATCTCTTCTTCTGGGTTTCTGTAGCAATCAGAAAGTTAGCGACATCCACTAAGTAAGTCTAAAGGTAAAGAAGTGTGGTGAAATTGTTTGTCTTTGTGGGTGAATGCATGACAACAGAGGAGTAGGTCCTGTGTCTTTAGCGATGAACATGCAACTTTGTTGGTTTCTACTGCAACCAGTACTGTGCACGAGGGTGGATGTGGCTGGATGAAGCCATTCAAACTGTGTTGCATGAGCTTGATATGATGCTTGGTAGTGGTGCAATAGGCTTTGAATCTGTGTTGTGAGGGAGACTGAGGGACAATTTGGATGACTTTGTTAAGGATCAATATATGATATTTGTTTACACAAGTTTCAAGCAATATTACAACTGCTGTCATTTATCAGAATTACAAAAATTCTTTCCTTCACTTCAGATCCCAAAATGTTCAATGAAGACTAAAGTAGTGATACATGATTCGATTCAATTAAAGTTGAAATGCTTTGGGTGGCATCCGGCCTAGTTTAGGCCGAACATGATTACAGATGAATGTCACCTTGCTGCAATGAGGGTGATACCTCAGAAGAGGCAGGGTTAAGGATTTCATCCATCACAGAAGCAGCAGGCATGAATGTGCTTAATGAAAGAAATTGTGGTACTTAAGTCTCCATTCCTTCTTGAGTACAGTCTTCTGCACTCATACTTGTATTTAGATAATTCTATACTTGTACTTTTGACCTCAGTACTCTTGCTCATACTTGTACCAGAATCTCAGTAATCTTATGATTACCTGCAAAATGCATACACAATAATACTGGTAATCCACATGGTATAATGAGAGACTGGTTGCTCTTCCCCACAAGATTTGTTGGTACATCTGTTTACTAGATATATGCATAACAAAACTGCATCTAGAATTTCTAATCAACCTGGCACTAATCTACTGAAATTTACGTCTTATAGTTAAGTCCCCATTGTCTTTTCCTGTGCAGGTTCAGCCTCAGATTTTGTTAGCATTATCTTACAGCAAATACTTTTTGTAACCAGGACATGTGAAGCATCTGGGGTAAACTATGGAAAGTTTTGTGGGGCCTGGATGTTGAAAGGCAGTTGTGGCTTTGGTGCATTACACATGACAGCTAGAGACTGAGTGTGAACAAATGTGGCCTTTGTTGTCTTTTCCTAGCGCTACCTCACACGCGTGCAGGAGAAGAGGGGTGGCATTTCATGTGTGGTGGGGTTGCGACAAGAATGGATGAGGGCAGCAAGTATGAATATGTACATGTGTATATATGTATATGTTGGTGTATGTATATGTTGAAATGCATAGGTATGTATATGTGCATATGTGGGCATGTATGTATGTACATGTGTATGTGGGTAGGTTGGGCCATTCTTTCGTCTGTTCCCTTGCGCTACCTCGCTAACACGGGAGACAGTGACGATTTTATAATAAAATAATAAACATATCTATGGAGAGAATGAGTGAGGAAAGATTGACAAAGAGGATATATGTGTCAGAGGTGGAGGAGACAAGGAGAAGTACATGTGTACATAGGTATATGTCTGTGTATGCATATGTATGTATATGTTGAAATGTATAGGTATGTATATGTGCATGTGTGGGCATGTATGTATATACATGTGTATGTGGGTAGGTTGGGCCATTCTTTTGTCTGTTTCCTTACGCTACCTCGCTAACACATGAGACAGCAACAAAGTATAATAAAAATGAATAAATGTATACTTATATTTATTTCACACACAACAAACTAAGCATAGAACTAGAAATTCAAAAACACATTTGCTGTAATATACATATGAAATTTAGTTTATTCATACGGATTTGATATTCAAACAAATGTCCTGTTCAGATGAACACAGTCATCCTTTACTATGGCCAAATGCCAAAACAAAACTGTCATACGAGTCTTGATGAAGCTAAAATACTTGTCATGTGGGTTAAATGTGAAAGCCTTGTATGAGATGAAGTATGGCAAAGTAGCAGAAGGGAATGGAACTACAGTTGATTTCTCAAGAAAGTGGGTGAGGGCATAGCTATCTAACATTTGTATGGACATGGTGAAGAATGAAAGAAGGCATGCACTGTGCCTACATATATAGGAAAGGGGAACAAAAATGAATACTCATATTACGGAGGTTTAGTATATTCAGAGAGGTGCATACAAAAGCAGAGTCTCAGAAGGTGGTGGCATGCACAAATCTGACTGCAAAGAAGTTATGCAGCTTTGGAAATATCAAAGGATGTGTGGACTTGATGTCTGCTTTAAAAAATTTGAGTAAGAAATACTTGTCAAAAATAAGTGAAATCTGTAAGGCATTCATGGATCTGGAGAAAACAAATGATAGGACTGACTGACAGACATTGTGGTACCTGTTGCAAATACATGGTGTAACTGGCAAATTACAAATTACATATGGTTAGAGTACATGAAAGAAAGTGATATTATGTGAAAGGATAAAGCTGCATGTTACCTCTCTTACCCTATTATTTCCTATTCAATCAACTTTCCCCACACCATATACTGTCCTCAGACATACCATTCCCAGCACACACACACACACATCCCTCTGCATCCTGTCATCCTAGAGCCATGTCTCACATCCACAAAACAGCTACGAGAATAGCACATCACAAAATGTTCCTTCAATCCTGTTCAAGCCATATACATATTCAGTGAATCGTCTATAATACAGATATGTAAAATCACATCTGTAACTTGTGTTTTCAAGTAATGCATTTACAAGACAAGATTTTAGTCTTCTTAATTATGTACTTACCACACAGTCATGAATATCGAAGTAGATGAAGCACAGATTGACTTTATGACATGACAGTTTACCTCTGTCATCAAGGCCCAAAATAATTTTGTGGCGCACCAGCTGTATGTTGATCTCTGCCAAGCACTGTTCAAGTGATTTGTTCAGCTGAATCAAGGAAGACAAAAATCAACAGTGTATCATAATCTACAAAGCCTAACTTAAATAGAAATTTGTCCAAACTATGCAATTACTAACAGGTATCAAAAAATCTATGATTTCAGCATAATGGTATGAATATGTATTCATCAGGATCTTTTTTAAATTGACAGAGCAAGCAGGGGTATCTTAAATATAAAAAAACACTTTTAAACTTCAACACAGCCTCTAATAAGGAATTAAGCCAAGCTTATGCATGTATATAAAAACAAATTAACCATATGCAATATATACTAAAAACTTTTACTTACCTTAATCTTAACCCACATGCAGAAAAATATAGCTGCTGCATTTACCATCAACCATCCAATGCCAGCTCCAAAAAGTGCAAGCTGTGATAGTCCAGAGAAGAGAATGCCCAGCAATATGATAAACCCCAGGAAGATCCAAAGCATTAGGATGCGCTTGTAACATACATTGTACAAGGTGAATCGGTAGTCATTAACAAGTTGGGACATGATGTGAACATAGTCTTCAACTGTCAACTGTGGAGAGAGAGAAAAAAAAATTAAAGCCAAATGTACCTAAGGCATTAAAGATTTATTCCTTTATACATTCATTTTATAGAAGGGATGAAATAATTCATACTGTTATAACTATTTTAAATACCTACAACTTAATAACTTTACAGCAACCAATGTACAGGTGGCAGAATATCCATAAAAATGTCACTTTCATGGGACCCTAAGTCCACTGGATAATCCTGCCTGTATGGTTTTGACACACTAAATAGGTAAAGTAAACAAAAGCCAGCTGGGAAGGTTCCAGAGAGTGCAACAGCTGTATCCTGTTCTTTACCCTGACCTGAATAACTCAACATCATAAACTCAAGCAGCCAATCAGGATGAAGAAACGTCTTCTTCCATCCATCCAATGAACAGTTCTGCACATTCTGCAGGAATGCATTTCTTATGCAACTGATAACTTTTCCCTGGTCTATCAGGTGAAATGCAAGCATAAAAGTTGTTGTATCTCAAATCAAGGGATCAGCACATTCTCCAAAACACAGAAATCACCTTTCCTGCTACAATGCAATGCAGAATTTGAAAGATTTGTGTTAGTAGCGATACCATCTGAGTGCTTTGGCAGTCTGAAAATTAGTCCCTTGTAGCCAATCCCTCATAATCACCTTATTGTTTGGTTTCTAATGCAATTATAGAAACATTCAAAACTTGATATATGGTTCAGGTCTGCCCCAGATGAACCTAAGACTGACAACTATGGAATGTGCATGGCAGCAGAAAGACACAATATTGTCTATCTACTAAGTCTTGTATAGAATGCCATGTGCTAGCCCTACTGTTTTGGCAAAATCTCCCCAAAGGGACTTTTTGGCAGACACTTATAATGCAGGCAGAAGTAAAATTAATCTCTGTTTTCATATTTGCTCACCATCCCCCACATTAGCAGGGTAGCACCAGGAACAGAAGAATAAAATTTTGAGATGAACACAGTTTCTCTACAAGTCTCAACTTTCTATGATGATACAGGATGCATTACTGTATTGAGCACCAGAATAAGTAGTGCCAGTAGTTCAGCTACAATGTTAATATCTATTCTTGTCAATACTCTATTGGTTCTGAAAGTGACACCTAATTCAAGATGAATTCTTCAAAGTTGTCATGAGTGTAATTTCAGGTATAAAGGCTTGGACTTCATCTTCTATCGAAGTTCCTCTTCATCACATCTGTACTCATGATTAGCCATGCGAGTGGTGTATAGTAGTGCATTTTAAAGGAATGTTTCTTGAGGGAGCACAGAATCAATGTGTAGTACAAATAAACACAAATGTCCTTACCCTAAATAGCTTAGTAGGAAATGTGAGATACAAAAATTGGAGCAACTGAAGCAAAACTCTGTGCCTGGACCATATCTAGAACTTATGTATTTACACTAATTTCAATGTCCGAAGAGGAGTCAAAATGGCTTTGAAAAAACTTTCTGAAGAATTATGAAAATAATCTAAGCTTATTCTTGTTGCCCTATATTTCTATAGCCATGGTTATTGAAAGACAACCAATGGTATGCTGCAAGGTAGGTTGTGGGAATATGTTAGAGAGGTATGGTATAAGCTATAGTAATCTAACATTCCTAATACTAATATAACTAATTTACTGTCTTAATGTTTCATAGGTCTGACTTATTTTTCTATCCTGCATGCTCTCTCATGGATAAAAAAAGGCTAAAGGCAGTTACAACAAAAGGGAAGGAAATCAAACTTAACATTTATCTGTATTAACAAATTACTATTCTGAAACTTTTCATAATCAATCATTTACACATTAGTTTTAAACTTAAACAGCTTGAAATCAACGATATAATTACATTTCTAAAAAGATGTAATGTATAAAAGGGAAATTATATTAAAAATTATGATAATCAATAATTCAACAATATCATTAGGCAAACTCACCGTTAGACCTTGTGCCATTAACTCTTCAGGCACCAGCTCAGGGCGAAACTGGGCTGGAGTAATCCAAGGCAATGATGTGTTCTGGGGCAGGAGGGTAACAATCACATCACCATTAGCTGAAACAGCAATGGTATCAAAATTTATCTGTAAGTCAAACTGTAAAGTATCACCACTTTATGATTACTGGCACTAATACGTTAAATAATATTGGAACCTTAAGAAAATGCTAAAACATTTCTGCTAAGTAGAGGGTTTACATATTGTTCATCAAGTTGTGCTTAACATATCATCATCTGTTTATAATCCTACTAATACACACGTATATGTCGAAGAAGAAAGAGCAGACAGTTTTACTTTTCATTCACACTCAACTGCAGCTGCTATACAATATTAGTTTCATTACACAAGGGGAAGCAAACAATTAACCTCATAGGCCTTACATACTGAGATTTTGATTATCTTAGTAAGCAAGTGCAACGTTAATCTAATGCATAATTTCCACTAACATCATGTCTCACACCTCAAGGGATAACTTAATGCCTCTCTGAATTCTATGAACTAATCCTTGTACTTGCAGTAACTACCAAAGTAAAATTTACCATCAGTATACCATGGAACCACTAGTCACAATCTGAGACTTATTATCCATAGTTAGATGAGGTTTAGGTATCTGAACACCTAACCTTCGACTCTGAC
Source organism: Panulirus versicolor (assembly GCA_032361705.1). Lineage (NCBI taxonomy): Eukaryota > Metazoa > Arthropoda > Malacostraca > Decapoda > Palinuridae > Panulirus > Panulirus versicolor. The sequence continues at coordinate 12,295 of JAUUDZ010423449.1, forward strand.
CTTGACAAAAGCATCATAATGATCCAAAAACCTGCCAAGTTCCATCCCTGTATCCTTAAGAGTGCTGAGTTCACAAAGGATGAATATCCATGCCCAATGTTTCCAAGCATTTCAGCAAGAACTATGTCACCTGGGGAACTAGAAACATTCAGTTGTTATCAATACTTACCAAAGCCTTGTCTGATTACAGGTTGAGCATTAGCTGGAGGTCGTGCTGAGGGGTCATTTAGAGGCACATTGTGAAGCTGTGAAGCACTGAGCTGTGACATTGAGACCCGAGTTTCTCCTGCATTAGATGTGATACTAGCAGGAGATGTAGAAGTGGCAGATGATTTAAGGACACCATTGGCTGGTTCAGACACTGTTTTCGTTAATGTTCTCTCTGGGCTGCTGTGGTTCTCCAGGCTGACCTGAAAAATGCCATGTATGTTTGACACCAAAGGTATTTTACAGAGAACAGGCTGAGTAATCACAAATATAATTAGAAGTAAGAACTAAAGAGCAAGTGAATTTGGAGAAAGAATATGGAAGTACAGAAAAGTAGTCTGTTGCCTGAAGTCAAAAGTAGAGTCGTGTACAGGAGAAAAATTGGTGGTGCACTGAAAGCTCTGGTGAATGGAAAAAAATTTAAGTATAAAATGGGTTAGGAATTTGCATAAAAGTACTTGTCCCATAGCTCAATTGCAGCTGCTATACAATATTAGTTTCATTACACAAGGGGAAGCAGGGTATAATTGAAAATAGGAGAATAGACAAAATGGTGTGAGAGTCTTGTGTGATATGAATAAAGAAAAAGGGACAAGGACGAAAGTCTTTAAGGATGGAAAGGTCACACAGTAAGTAGGGCAAGTAAGGCAGATGATATGATGGTCAAGAAGATACATAGCAGAACAGTCGAGGGTACAAGGAGGAGATGAGACCACAGATGAGATGAACAGATGTTAAGGGAAAACTGATTAAGACAAAGGATATTTCAGATGATGTCAGAGGGATGGCTGAGGACCAGATACAGTGAAAGCAGTCTGTTGGGAAGATAGTATGAAATGAGATACTAGCCTTAATTAATCTTATGAAGCATTTCCATAACTGTGGAAATCCATGTCTCACTTTTACACACTTGGCATGCATTGACGATTGTGTGAATGAAGCTACAAAGGCTGTATGTATCTGATCCACCATGTGAAACTGGGAATGGAGTAATGATGAAAACAAAAAACTCTAAAAAGTTTAGCATATACAAAGGAGATTCAGAAAAAACTCAAAACTAATATATTGATCACCTGGACTGATTGAGCATCAATAACAGCTGGAGTACTGCCACTTTTGCTCTGTGACTGTTGGCTACCATCTTCTTCATCAAACTGAACCCAATTCTTGGCTGGAGCCCCATTAGTCCCTCCACCATCTCTTATCTCCTGGTTACTCATCACCCTGCAAAAAAGAAATAGTTATTATATATAAAGGTACAAATAACATGCAAAAATAAAAGGATTACACATTAAGAACCCTGAAAATGCAAAAAGAACATTTTTAATCTTATGTACAATGGATAAAGGTCTTTTCTGCTCCAAAACAATTCCCTTCAATGCTCTTTCGACCTATTCATTTACTTTCTGTATCTGTCAGTCTGTGCATTAATCTACACATCTGTCACTTTATCCATTGGGTACAGGGTAGAAAGAAAATTATCATTATATCTCATGTGTCCAAGAAGATGACTAAGAAGGGTGGGTGGAAGTAGAAATCCTATTCTCTCCTTTCACTTTCTTGAAATTTGTGTGTACCCACGCACACCAATCAAAGCTAGGTACCCATTTATCATGTGTCTTTTGTTGTCTTTTCATAGCGGTACCTCGAGCGCACGCGGGGGGGGGGGTCATTTCATATGTAGC
>JAUUDZ010423460.1:0-14185 GCA_032361705.1 Panulirus versicolor
TACTCATCTCAACATGACAGAGTTAAATTATCATCATTTCAATCTATGTTCCTTAGGGCATTACGTATTTGCAGTCCCCAGGTTATTGATAAAAGTATGAGAAGATATATTCTACTGGATCTATGTTAACGTACCCTAGATCTTTCATTGATAAATCCCTTAAGTTAGCAAAGAAATCATTTTATAAAGGTGAACCCAAACCTCCCATTTTAGTTCTATCTTTTAATAATAATTTTACTTTACTTCCTACGTTGCTTAAATCCTTTAATGTAAATGTTGCCTTCAGCAACAATAATACTATAAAGAATATCTTAATCAGGGACTCAACAGAAAATTCTCCCGGATGTATCTATAAAGTGCCATGTAGAAATTGTGATAAGTTTTACACTGGGTAGACTGATAAGGATCTTTCTGTTAGAATTAAGCAACATAAATATAGTATAAGTATAAGAACAGGTGGAGTGTTTAGGGAAAAAGTGCTGACGTGTGAGAGAAGCACGTGGCATGTGAGAGGTGGAAAGTTAAAAAGGATAGAATGGTTGGATGCCAGAGTAAAGTTGCTAATGAAAAAAAAGAAAAGAAAAGGGAGGTATATGGGTGGTACAGGGAAAGGGCGCATATGACAGGAAGATGTATATGAGAAGGCAGCAAGAGGTCAGGAAGGAATAGGGATTGAAAGAGATGGCAAACAAGAGTTGGGGTGAGTGAGTATCAGGAAACTTCAGGTAGAATAAGATGTTTATGAAGGATGTTTATTGTGTGAGAGCAAGAAGAACAAATAGCAATATTAGTAAAGAGGACAAATGGGGAAGTGGTAACTGGTAATGATGAGGTGAGCTGGGGATGGAGTGAGTATTTTGAAGGAATGCTGAATGTGTTTGATGACAGCGTGGCAGATGCAGGGTGTTTGGGTTGGGGAGGTATGTACATTGATAGTCATGGAAAGTGGTTTGGTGAAAAGAGATGTGGTGAAAACCTTTTGTAAGGTGAAATGTGGGAAGGTGGGTGAGGTGGGTGGTATTGCAATTCGACTTCTTAAGGAAGAGGGGTGACTGTGTCGTTGAAATGGTTAGTTATGGTTTTCAATGTATGGAATGGTGTCTGAGGAGTGGTGGAATGCATGTATAATGCCAGTGTATGAAGGTAACTACAAACGTCTGTGGAGCGTACCAAGAAAGATGTATGAAAGTGGTGAATATGATGGTGAAGGCATGTACAGAACATCAGATTTGGGAAGGAACAATGTGGTTTCAGAAGTGGGAGAGGATGCATGAAATGAACCAGGGTATTGAAGGGGCCACAAAAAACTATGGAAAGGTCTGTGAGGCCTTTTTGTGGATAGAGGGCTGTGGTTTCAGAGCACTACACATTACAGATAGAGAATGGATGTGAGCAAACAGGGCTTTCCTCTGCCTGTTCTTGGCTGCATTCTGCTTTAAATTAAAGACTGAGTGTGGGAAATGGAGAAAGAGAAAGATGTGTATGTGGCAGTTATTGAGTTGGAGAAAGCATATAAAGGACTGATAGGGATGCCTAATGGAAGGTCTTACGTACATATGGTTTGGGAGCTGCTAGAAGCAGAGTAGTTTTTACCATGTACTGGTCTGCAGCAGGTGGGTGTGATGTCAAAATGGCTGTTCAATTTAATCATGGATGGGTTTGTGAAGGAGGTATACGCAAGAGTCTTCGAGGAAGGTGTGAGTAAGTAGTCTGTAGGTGGTCTGGGCCTAGGAAGTGAGTCAGCTGTTGTTTGCTGATGACATAGCACTGGCGGCAGATTTGAATGAGAAACTGCAGAAGCTGGTCATTGAGTTTGGGAGAGTATGTGAAAGGAGGAAGTTGAGAGTAACTATAAATAAAATCAAGATTATTAGGTTTAGCAGGGCATAGGAAAAGGAAGAAATGAGTCATAGGGTGAGTGAGGTGAATGTTCTGGGAACATTGAGGAATTTGTGAAGGTCATTATCTGGGAGGGCAAAAATGGATATGTTTGAAGGTACAGTAGATCCAAAAACGTATAGGATGTGAGGCAAGGGATATAAATGAGGATATGCAAAGGAGGGAGGATGGGTTGGAAATGACATGTATGAGGTCGGTATGTGGTGCAAGGTGGTTTGGTTGAATAAGTTACAAATGAGTTAAGAGAAAGATGTGGAAATAAGGAGAGTGTGGCTAAGATCTGTAGAGAATGTGCTAAAATTGTTCGAACATATGGAAAGAAAGAGTAAGAAGAGGTTGAAAAAGATGATATATATGTGTCAGAAGTGGATGGGACAAGGAGAAAGGGGAGAGAAAATTGGAGATGGATGGATGGAGTGAATAAGATTTTGAGAATGTGGCCTGAACATGCAGAAGGGTGAAAGGAATGCATATATTAAAACAAATTAGAATGTGGCCTGAACATGCAGAAGGGTGAAAGGCATGCACAGATCAGAATGAATTAGAGTGTAAAATGGTCAACGTGCCGTGAATGAAACAAACAAGGGTATTGAAGTGGCCACAGGAAACCATGGAAAGATGTGTGAGGCCTTTTTGTGGACAGGGGGCTGTGCTTTCAGTGCACTACACATTACTGATAGAGAATGGATGTGAGCAAATGAGGCTTTCCTCTGTCTGTTCTTGGCTGCATTCTGTTAATGCAGAAAATAGTGAACAAGTATATAAAAAAGAAACATATCTGACTGCATATCACATACACAACTATTTGTTCAGCCTCTGTAGAACAGGTTCAACGTGAAGAGGAAGAAGATGAACGTGAATATCTCCTGCGTCTAGGGGGACTACGTGAACGTGATCGAGGAGATCTCCGACGTGGTGGAGTACGCCGGCGCATTGGTGGAGGTGATCGGCGGCGCATCCTGGGGAAAATAGTCATAAACTAGAACTAAAAAGAAATTGCCAAGTAATATAAATATCATGAGACAATTTCAGACTCATCATCAACATACTTTTTAAGGGCTTAGCATTACAAGAGTACTTACATGTTATACCTAGGAGGCGTCCGCCATCGTGGTAGCGGACCTCTCCGAGGAGGCATAGGAAGGGGAGAACGTCGACGAGGAGGAACCTGGCGAGGTATCAGCACAGGAGCAGCAGTGATCTCCTGACCATCTATTTGACCTCCATCCATGTGCTTCATAGCATTCTCTGCATCCTCTGGTTTCTCAAAGTCAATGTATCCATAACCTCGATTTAGTGAAGAATTAACTCGGCTGAAAAATATTAATGTCTGAGCCTTCACATTCAATATTAATATAACTTGTTCATACTCAATTACATACCTCAGTCCTCTGGCAATGAACCTATCTCTAAGCACACTCCCTTAAAAAGCTATTCCTGTTTTTTCACACAAGCACAGGAAAGAACATTTATCAAATACATCTCTACCCTTCAATAACTGGAATGTATGGGTTACATGATTAAATGAAAAATCTGGACAAAAATGAATATGCTTTTTAAGTATATGATGTGATGTCACCATGGTTGTTTCATGGTTTATGGATGGGAAGGTGAGGGAGGCAAATGTGTGAGTCTTAGAAAGAGAGGTGAGTATGCAGCCAATAGGGGGTGAGAAGGCCTGAGAAGTGAGTCAGCTGCTGTTTTTTGATAAAGCAGCACTAGTGGAAAATTCAAGAGAGAAACTGCATAAGTTGGTGACTGACTTTGGAAGTCTGTGTGTGAAAGGAGGAAGTTGAGAGTAAAGATGAGTAAAAACAAAATTATTAGGTTTAACAGGGGGTGAGGAACAGCTTAGTTGGGGGTATGAGTATCAACAGAGAAAAATAGGAGAAAGTGAAGCATTTTAGACCCTGGGAGTGGAAATGTCAACAAATGTAGTGATGGAAGTTGAAGTGAGTCATAGGATGGGTTAGGGGGCAAAGGTTCTGGAAACACTGAAGAATGTGTGGAAAGAGAGACTGCTATCTGGGAAGGCAAAAATGGTTATGTTTAAAGGTATAGCTGTTCCAACAATATTACATAGATGTGAGGCATGGGCTACAGGTAAGGCTGTGTTGAGGGTGGATGTGATGGAAATGAAATGTTTGAGGACATCAAGTGGTGTAAGGTGGTTTGATTGAATAAGTAATGAAAGGGTAAGAGAGAGGTGTGATAATAAAAAACTTAAATGTGGTTGAGAAAGCTGAAGAGGGTGTACTGAAATGGTCTGGACTTGTGACAAGAATGAATGAGGAAAGGTTGACAAAGAGGATATATGTGTAAGAAGTGGAAGAAACAAGGAGAACAGGGAAACCAGATTGGAGATGGAAGGGCGAAGAGAAAAGGATATTGAGTGAGTAGGGCATGAACATGCAGGAGGGTGAAAGGCATGCACAGGATGAAATTAATTGGAATGACATGGTATACATGGGTTAACATGCTGTCACTGTACTAAACCAAGGTATGTGAAGTGTCTGGGGTAAACCATGGAAAGGTCTGTGGGGCCTGGTTGTGGTTATGGAGCTGTGGTATTATTGCATTACACAAGAGATAGAGAACAGATGGAAGTGGATGAGGCCCCCTTCATCTGTTCCTGGCGCTACCTCACCAATGTGGGAAACTGTGATCAAGCATGAAAATAAAAGTACACACCATGGTAAAAAATCATTGAATTTCTGTCTCTACAAAACTGAGACAGTCACTCTTACTCATTTACATATATTCATATGGTATACAAATTGAGATCAATCACCTTAAGAAACAATAAAGGGAAAATAATGTTTGTTCCTCCCCCCTCTTTTTTGTGCGTGAAGTGAGTAAGCTTGGAAAAGAGACATCAAGTGTGAAATAACAGGGGAAACTGGGTGTAAACTAGACAAAGGTGAGAGTAAATGAAGCAAGAGAAAGTGAATGAGGAATGGGAGATATTTAGGAAAACAACACTGGCATGTACAGCATAAATGTGTGGCATGAAGATGGGGAAATCAGCAGGTTAGAAAGGGTAGTAAGTGGTGGAATGATGAAGAAATTTACCAGAGGAAATGAAAAGAGAGGCATATACGAGATACTAAGGAGAGAGGGAAAAGAGGTAAACGTTAGATGTACAAAGAAAACAGCAGGTCAAAAATGGTATAGAGTAATAGCAAGATGTAGTAGGTATGATGATTAGGTATGAAGTGGCAGGTTGGAACATTAAGTAGAAGCCTCTAAAATCACTGAACTAGAGTTGTACCATCGTCCTGACTGAGGTGTGTTAAAGTGGTGCCCAGGACCATCTCAAACTAACCATGCTAGGAATGCTAGTCTTACCTTCTTTCTCATCAAAATGGGATTACCAGGCTAGTCCTGTAATCTCCTTACAAGCAAACCTCACTTATTTCTTCACATCAATTCTCTTGATAGTGGGTAGCAGGCAGGCAATGACCAGGAAGGTATATTATCAGTACTGGGTATTGGGAGGGTTAGTGATGGCAGCATAGTGAGCCAGCACTTCAGTGCTTGTCATATTACACTCCTCTGACTTAGGTAGCAGTCTTTTCTTTCCACCTCTCCGACTTGTGGACTACTTGTATTCTGTCCACAAACATACAATCTCTCCTTGTTACACAAAACACTTGACAATACTTAACTCACAAAACTCATTTTTCGTAACTCTAGACTTTCCTGTGGTGTGAACTATGCACTAGCCCTGCCTTTTGGCAAAATGGTAGAAGCAAAAGATACAAGTAGGTAGGAGCATTTATGCAGGAGGATTAGGTAGATACATGGGTAGAAGTAGTAGGTAGGAACATTAGGCAGAAGCATTATGTAAGAGTGGTCAGTAAGAACATTAGGTAGGAGCCCCTGCAAACACAGCACAAGAGTTGCCCTCTGTCAGTGGCCTGTTAAGAAAGAGGCATTAAAGGTTAAGCAGCAGCACTGGAGTTCACTACTTATAGAGACTCAATTGCTGTGGGGGAACAGGCGTCAGAGATATAGGTAGACAGAAGTTTTCTTGTCATCTCCTGTCTGCATGATCGCTTTTAAACACAATCATGACAGAATCCATCAAACCTATGGCCCCTAATCACTGGCATTACGGGATGCTAAGAATCTCTGGATTTCCACCTGACTCTCCGGCCAATGGGTGGGAGGGCTCAGAGAGTAGTAATACCAATCCCTCTCAAGACCTTTCCTTAGCTGATAGACCTTCCTATCACTATTCACTATACCATTATTTGTGGTCCCTCAAGTAATCTCTCTTCTGTTGAATATCATCTCTCTAGTACTTCTAATATCTTACATCTCTCTAAGGCCCAATCATCTAATGATGTTCTCACTGGCCCTTTTCCATATCCATCTATAAACTCCACTCATGATCCTGGCTCAAAGGTGGTCTGTGCTTATTTCAACATCAGCACACAACTCCAAAATCTCTTCACCATTTTAATTCACAACACTGAATACCCTATGCATCCCAATCATACACTCAACTGCCACACCACTCACATTTAAATCCCCCATGCGGCCTCTTCAACTGGTCCCAAAACACTTCCTTCTCATGATCTTTCTCCTCATGGCCAGGTGCATAGGCACTAATAATCACCTATCTCTCATCAAACACTCATTTTTACCCACATCACTCTAGAATTTACTTTCTTGCACTCTATCACACACTTCCACAAATCCTGCTTTGGGAGAAGTGCTACTCCTTACTTAGCTCTTGTCCTCTCACTAATGCCTGACATTTCCAAACCATTCTTTCCCTTTACCAGTGAACTTTGTTTCTCTCAGATCCAGAATATCCAGGTTTCTTTTCTCAAACATACTATCTATCAATCCGCTCTCTTCATCTTGGTTACATCCATATACATTTAAATACTCCAATCTGAGCCTTCAAGGAGGATGAGCACTGAATACCTGGCTCTTTTTTCTGTTCCTTCTTTTAGAAACTGAAATAGAAGAAGAAGGGGTTTCCAGCCATCTACTCATGAACCTTTGGTTAACTTCTATAATACACAGGAAATACAAAGGTAAAATTCTTTCTCCTCTACTCCAGGTATTCTAACCCTACAGCAGGTGTGTGTGATGGGGTGGTTAGGGAGGTAAATGCAAGAGTTTTGGAGAAAGGGGCAAGTATGCAGTCTGTTGGGGATGAGAGAGCCTGGGAAGTGAGTCAGTTGTTGTACATTGATGATACAGCACTAGACTGGTGGCTGATTCGAGTGAGAAACTACAAAAGTTGGTGACTGAGTTTGGAAATGTGTGAGAAAGGAGAAAGTAAGAGGAAATGTGAATAACAAGGTTATAAAGTTCAGCAGGGTTGAGGGACCAGTTAGTTGGGATGTGAGTTTGAAAGGAGAAAAATTGGAAGTAAAGTGTTTTAGATAACTGGGAGTGGACTTAACAGCGAATGGGACCATGGGAGTGGAAGTGAGTCATAGGGTGGGGGAGGGGGCAAAGGTTCTGGGAGTGATGAAGAATGTGTGGAAAGAGAGAACATTATCTTAGAGCAAAAATGGGTATGTTTGAAGGATTAGTAGTTCTAACAATATCATACGGTTGCAAGGCATGGGCTATTGATATAATTGTATGGAGGAAGGTGGATGGGTTGGAAATGAAATGTCTGAGGCCAATATGTGGAGTGAGGGGGTAATGAAAGTAGGTAATGAAAGGGTAAGGGAGATGTGTGGTAATAAAAAAGAGTGTGGTTGAGGGAGAAGAGGGTGCATTGAATTGGTTTGGACATAAGGAAAAAATGAAAGAGGAAAGGTTGACAAAGAGGATATATGCGTCTGAGGTGGAGGGAACGAGGAAAAGTGAGAGACCAAACTTGAGGTGGAAGGATGGAGTTAAAAAAGACTTTAAGCAATCAGGGCCTGAACATGCAGGAGAGTGAGAGATGTGCAAGGAAAGGAGTGAATTGGAACAATGTGGGATACTGGGGTCAACATTCTATCAATGGACTGAACCAAGGGATGTAAAATGTGCAGGGTAAACCATGGAAAGGTCTGTGGAGCTTGGGTGTGGATGGGGAGTCACATACATACAAGTCCACACACGCACATATACATATCTATACATTTCAACATATACATACATATACATACACAGATATATACATTTATACACATGTACATATTCATACTTGCTGCCTTCATCCATTCCCGTCGCCACCCCACCACACATGAAATGGCACTCCCCCTCCTCTCGCGCGCATGCGAGGTAGCACTAGGAAAAGACAACAAAGGCCACATTCATTCACACTTAGTCTCTAGCTGTCATGTGTAATGCACTGAAACCATAGCTCCCCTTCCATATCCAGGCCCCACAAAACTTTCCATGGTTTACCCCACACACTTCACATGCTCTGGTTCAATCCATTGACAGCACATCAACCACCAGTATACCAAATCACTCCAACTCACTTTATTCCTAGCATGCCTTTCACCCTCCTGTATGTTTAGGCCCCAGTCACTCAAAATCTTTTTCACTCCATCCTTCCTCCTCCAGTTTGGTCTTCCACTTCTCGTTCCCTCCACCTCATTCTCTCCATGTGACCAAACCATTTCATTACACCCTGTTCTGCTCTCTCAACCACCCTTTTTATTTCTTCACATCTTTCTTACCCTTTCATTACTTGATCAAACCACCTCACAACATATATTGTCCTCAAACATTTCATTTCCAACACATCCGCCCTCCTCCACACAACCCTATGTATAGCCCATGCCTCACAACCATATAACATTGTTGGAACCACTGTTCCTTCAAACATACCCATTTTTGCTCTCCGAGATAACGTTCTCACCTTCCACACATTCTTCAACGCTCCCAGAACCTTTGCCCCCTGCCCCATCCTGTGACTCACTTCCGCTTCCATGGTTCCATCCACTGCTAAATCCACTCCCAGATATCTGAAACACTTCACTTCCTCCAGTTTTTCTCCATTCAAACTTACCTCCCAATTAACTTGTCCCTCAACCCTACTGTACCTAATAACCTTGCTCTTATTCACATTTACTCTCAGCTTTCTTCTTTCACACACTTTACCAAACTCAGTCACCAGCTTTTGCAGTTTCTCACCCGAATCAGCCACCAGCGCTGTATCATCGGCGAAAAACAACAGACTCGCTTCCCAAGCCCTCTCATCCACAACAGACTGCATATTTGCCCCTTTCCAAAACTCTTGCATTCACCTCCCTAACAACCCCTATTACTTAAAAAGTTGTATAACCATCTCCCAATCTTTCTGGTCATTCCCATTCTTTCCATATACTTGCTATGTCAAATGCTTCTGCAAAGTCTGTGTAAATCACATCTGCATTTTCTGTTTTTTCATGCAACTGAGAGGCAAGATCTTCCTACCCTGAAACTATGTTGTCCTAGGTTATGTAGATAGTTCACTTACATAAATTCAGTCAACTTGCCTTTCAAAACTCTCAAAGAATTTTAATGATGCGTGATGTCAATGCTATCAGTTGACAGTTTTTGGGACTGTTTTGCTTCCACCTTTGATGAGTGGGGCTATACGAGTCAGTTTCACACCCTCGAAAATGAAACCATAAACTAGACTTTTTCTCCCAAGGGGATATGTAGTGCATTTCTGTATGAAGACCGAGTTTAATGAATCTAAGCCTGAGGCTGGGAGCATGGGCATGCTCTCAATATCCCTCTGAAATCTTGTGTTGAGGGATGATATCTACTATGTATACTTGGAGGGATTCCTAATTAGGAAGATACCTGGTGGGTCATTTATCCTTAATGTGATTTTTGGATCATTAAATGTACCAATTCATGGTGACTTTTCAGAATCTTACTCATCTCCAGGCAGTCATCTGTAAAATACCTTCCTCTGTTTTAGGTGGTCCTACATTTGCATTCTGCAAACAAGTAAAGGTCTTCATACCTCTTCATACTTGATAGCCTTTTCCTGCCATAGGGAGGTAGTGTCAGGAACACACAAAGAAAGGCTGCATCTGCTCACATCCATCCTCCAGCTGTAAAGTGTAATGCACTGAAACTACAGCTCCCTATCCACACCCAGGCCCCACATACCTTTCAATAACTTATGCTGGATGCTTCACATGCCCTGTTGTGGTCCACTGATAGCACATCAAACCCTGTATACCACATCACTCCAATTTACTTTATTTCATACTCACCTTCCACCCTCCAACATGTTCAGGACCTGATTAATCAAAAACTTTTTCAATTCAATGTTTCATCTTCAGTTGGCTTCTCCATTCTGTTGGTCCCTCCACTACTGACACACATATATGCTTTTTTCAACATTTCCTTACTCATTTTCTCCATATGTACTCATTTACTCCATATGTCCAACCATTTAAGCACACCCTCTTCTAATCTCTCAACCACACTCTTTATTACCACACCTATCTCTTACCTTTTCATTACTTAATAAAACCATCTCACTCCTCAATCTGTCCTCAGTAATTTCATTTCCAACATATTTGCCCTCCTTCACACAGCCTTATCTATAGTCCATGCCTCACATCCATATAACATTGTTTGGACTAATATACCTCTAGACATAACCAGTTTGCATCCATCCCCTTACATTCTCTATTTCCACATATTCTACAGAGATCCCATTATCTTTGCCTCTTCTGCTTCTGTGGTTCCATTCACTATTATGTCCACTACCAGGTATCTAAAACATTTATTTCTTCCAATTTTTCTCCATTCAAACTCACACTCAAACTATCCCATCCCTTATCCCTGCTAAACCTAGTTATTTTGCTTTTATTTATTTATTTATTTTGCTTTGTCGCTGTCTCCCGCGTTAGCGAGGTAGCACAAGGAAAAAGACAAAAGAATGGCCCAACCCACCCACATACACATGTATATACATACACGTCCACACACGCAAATATACATACCTATACATCTCAACGTATACATATATATACACACACAGACATATACATATATACATATGTACATAATTCATACTGTCTGCCTTTATTCATTCCCATCGCCGCCCCGCCGCACATGAAATAACAACCCCCTCCCCCCCTCATGTGTGCAAGGTAGCGCTAGGAAGACAACAAAGGCCACATTCATTCACACTCAGTCTCCAGCAGCCATGCAATAATGCACCGAAACCACATTTTATTCACATTTATTCTCAGATTCCTTTTATCACACACACTTCCAAATTCAGTCACCATCTTCTGCAGTTTCTCACTTGAATCTAACACCAGTGTTGTTTTATTAGCAACAACAACTGACTCATTTCCCAGGCCCTCTCATCCCCCAACAACTGCATACTCTCCCCTCTCTCCAAAACTCTTGAAATTACCTCTCTCACCAACACATCCATAAACAAATTAAAAAAACCATGGTGACATCACACACCCCTGCTGCAGACCAACATTCAATTGGAGCCATTCACTTTCCTCTCTTCCTAATTATACACATGCCTAACACATTTAATAAAAATTTCTCTGCTTCTAGCCGATTTCCTCCCACACCATACATTCTTATGACCTTCCACGGCGAATGTCTATCAACCCTATCATATCCTTTCTCCAGATCCATAAGTGCCAAATACAAATCCATCTGATTAAGCATTTCTCAGATACATTCCTTAAAGGAAACACCTGACCCAGACATCCTCTACCACTTCTGGAACCAAACTGCTCCATCCCAATCTGATGCTCTTTATGTGCCTTCACCTTCTCAATCACCACCATCCCATACAACTCACCAGGTACATTAAACAAAAAAATACTGCCGTGAGAGAAAGTCTAAAGGTGTTCAAAGGAAGACATATGTCATCTATATGGCAACAAAATCATAAAAGAGATAAAAACAGGCAGAAATACAGTTTAGAAAAATCAAAAACATAAGTAACAAGCTCCAAGGCCAAATGTACAGTTTTCTTCGAGTTATGAGCCAAGTCGAGTTCCAGCTTAAACCTTTTGATAAAGAGCCAGAGTCTGGAAAAATCAAAACTATAGCTCTGGGTCTTATACCATTCACTTCTTTAGATGCTGGGAGGCAACCATATGAAGTATAAAGTTTGTCGACCATGATACATCAGGTCAAATGACTCTTCAATAAATTAGGAGTAACTCCCAACAATGGTTGGATGGGCAAGCGACAACAACAAAAACAGACACCCTGCACATAAATATTACTCATTCAGTACCTTGTTAGTTCACACCCAGCATAAATTCTTTTTCTATATAATCCAGTTGCGCAACCTGAAGACTTGTAACTTTTAATATCATGGAACCTGATGCATATTTGAATCCAGGGTTAAAAAAAAAGTCTATACTACCTGTGGATAGGAAGCTGTGGGTTCAATGCAGTACATATGACAAGTAGAGGATAAATGTGAGCAAATGCAGCTTTTCTTTGTCTGTTCCTGGTGCTGCCTTGCTAGTGCAGGAAAATGAATTGGTATGAAAATCTTAAAAAATTCAGTTTCAAAACTCTTAACTGAAAAAAACTTTAATTAAATACTTAATCATCAGAATCAACAAAACTATGCAATTACTTACTGGTTTTTGTTTGCGATACATAGATATTCTGTGAGCAAGGGGATTCTCTGGATCTTCTTCACCGGTGGTGGAGTTTCTATTGATCTTTGGAGTCTTGTACACACCTGGAATCTTCATTAACAGAAATGCAAATTCCGATGTTAATTAAAACAGCAGAGAAGGTAGATGGTTACATGTGTGCAATCATCAAGAGATAGGGCATAGAGAGTACATTTTTCTATGAAATTAATTCAATTCCTAAATATGCACAACTCTGATGCAATAATGATACAATGAAAACTGTATTATTAATAAATAAGAAGCAAAACAGTAGTAGATATAAATCATATTATGCATATTCTTAATCAAAATGTAAGTTTTCAAGAAGTCTGGTTACTAAAGATGTAAGCCATGTGGAAGTCTGAGGATTGGAATTTGTGTGGTTGAGAGGACTTCAAAGTAGGTACTATGCTTAAAAGCTTCCAGATGTTTGGGATTTTACTGAGTAACCAGAAGCTGAAGATGCATAACAGACTGGACTGCAATTGGTATGACATGTTTTGTGTGGAATTTTGAAATACTGTGTGGGCCTATTGCAGAGTTCTTTAAAGTCTCAGTTACATAGTGAATGTCAGTGAGAGTAAATGGTGAGTTAGCAGTATTTTCTTTGCATTTTGTGTAGGTTTTCCATAATATTCCTGTTCATGGATGTGGTTGCTTTGTGACTGATATTTGAAATGTGTTTCTCATGTAGGTTTGTATGTTCCGTAGGCAAAGGGATGTTGCTAGTATGGGACTGAAATGTTCCATGTGTGAGGAATGGGGTGGTGGCAAGTTTTAAAATTTCTCTTTTGTTCACCATATGTGGCTACCCTGGGATTTGGTGCTCATTACTCTATGACAAAAGTGCCAGTTTCTCCTGTTTTTCAGTCATTTGGTTAGTGATGATGATGTTTAAAGACCGGATATTTTCAGTGATCTTTAATGACAGTGAACAGTTTCCTCTAAGAAGCATCGTTGTTTTTGGAGGTTTAGTATTTGTGGTAAGAAACCTGACATTTTGATTCCAATATCCTTGTAATAACTTATTTGTAGTAACATATTTGTACTGTAAGGGAAGAGACTTTTACATTCTTAAGGCCCCATCTCTTAAACACTTTCATGATTATTTTTTCAAACTTATGCACATTGTCTGCACTTACTATTTCCTCATTCTGTCTACTCCAGTCATCCACCATTCTTATACTGTAAAAGTACTCACTCATATCTTTTTTAAGAAGTTCCTTGCTTATTTCTCATTCATATCTTTTTTGATTAGTTTCTTGCTTAATTCTAGCTTATTTCCCAATTCTTTTGAATAACTGTTCTCCATTTACAATATCAATCTGATTCAAATTTCAAAGCTTGTTATCAGGTCACTCAACGCTCTTAACACTTCCATGGTGGGAACATCCACAGCCTCCAGCTTTCTGGTGAACCATCTCTCTTAATTCTACTACTTTTTTTGTCACCCTCTTTTGGCATTCCTCACCAAACAGGAAATAGCATCACTACCCCCCACTTCAGCGAGGTAGCACCAGGAAAACAGACAAAAAGGCCACATTCGCTCACACTCAGTCTCTAGCTGTCATGTGTAATGCACTGAAACCACAGCTCCCTTTCCACATCCAGGCCCCACAACGTGGTTTACCCCAGACGCTTCACATGCCCTGGTTCAGTCCATTGACAGCACGTCGACCCCGGTATACCACATCGTT
>JAUUDZ010423471.1:0-14185 GCA_032361705.1 Panulirus versicolor
TTATCTCCGAGAGCAAAATTGTGTATGTTTGAAGGAATAGTGTTTCCAACAATGTTATATGGTTGCGAGGCATGGACATAGGGTTGTGCGGAGGAAGGTGGAAGTGCTAAAAATGAGATGTTTGAGGACAATATGTAGTGTGAGGTGGTTTGATCGAGTAAGTAATGAAAGGGTACGATAGATGTATGGTAATAAAAAGAGTGTTGCTGAGAGAGCAGAAGAGGGTGTATTGAAATAATTTGGTCACATGAAGAGAATGAGTGAGGAAAGATTGACAGATGTGGAGGGAACGATGAGAAGTGGGAGACCAAATTGGTGGTGGAAGGATGGAGTGAAAAAGATTTTGAGCGATCAGGACCTGAGCATGCAGGAGGATGAAAGGCGTGCAAGGAATAGAGTGAGTTGGAACGATCTGGTATACCGAGGTCGACGTGCTGTCAATGGATTGAACCAGGTCATTCAAAGCTTCTGGGGTAAACCATGGAAAGTTTTGCGTGGCCTGGATGTAGAAAGGGAGCTATGGTTTCGGTGCATCCCTCATGACATTGCACGCACGCGGGAGGAGGGGTGATGCTATTTCATGTGTCGCGGGGTGGCATCGTGAATGGATGAAAGCAGCATGTATAATTATGTACATGTGTATATATGTATATGTCTGTGGGTGTGTATATGTATGTATACGATGAAATGTATAGGTATGTATATGTGTGTGTGGGCGCTTAAGTATATTCATGTGTATGTGTGTGGGTTGGGCCATTCTTTTGTCTGCTTCCTTGCGCTACCTCGCTAACGCGGGAGACAATGACAAAGTATGATATAACATATAATATTGAACTGCTAAATAAGAATTGCTATGTTATCAAAGATTTTTTCATTAAATGATTTACATTCCTACTTGTCTTACTAGAATACATTAATAGCACTCACCCCTTGGATCTCCTCTGCATCAGGATCAGGTTCTCGTCTGCCGTGATGGTGCTGTTGACTCTGTTCTTCTGGCAGAAGACCCTCTAGCACCTTCGTGGCCTGTGTATGTATAAAGAGTCAGGTACGAAGGACAATTTGATTGAACCGTATGTATGTTGGTTTGCTATGCGATCGAAACTATCTTAAGGCTTTTAAATAATTACTTCGCTCAGTATTTCTGTATCTGGTCGGTCCTTATCTGAAAAATACTCTTGGCCGTCCTCAGAATGGCTTTTACCCTCATGTGGTCCCGTCATGAGTTGCTGCTCTAGGCCTATCTGTCCCTGGTGTGCCCAATATACTGTATCATTCCTTGTGTTTCTCTGTGTAAACTAGTTTTTCATTTCCTCTAGTTTTAATTAGTATCCCGGTATAAAACATATGACCTCATTATTACCTTATTCATGATATGTTGTCTTCAATCTGACACTGTAACCTCTTCCTGCTCTTTGTAGTCACTGTAATTAGTCCCTCTGATCAATGAGTAACCTATGGTCAACACTGGTCTGATCATCCCTCTGGTCTATGAGTGATCCATTGCCAGCATTGATCTATGATCCTCCTTCCTCTGGTTCACGAACGAGCCATAACCAACCTAAATCTATGATTCTCATACCTTCTGGTACGAGCTGTATCTTGGTCTATGATACAGCTCCTCCTAACTCTTTTCCATGTGTGATCCACGCCATGCCTGGAATATGACGTAACTCCTCGTCCCTGTTGTCCATGATTAAAGTTTGGCCAACCGTGGTCTATGATTATTGTCCCTTTGCTAGGTGAGTGATCCAGTGCCAACCCAGGTCTATGATCCTTCTTCCGTGTCCATGAGTCATCCATAGCTAACCCTAATCAATGATCCTCGCTCTCTCTAGTCCAAGAATAAACCATGGCCAAATATGATCTATGATCATCGACCTCTATAGTCCATGAGTGATTGATAGCTAGCCTTAGTCTGTGATATGATCCTCATCCCTCTGGTCCCTGAGTGATCTTTGACCAATCCAGGTGTATTATCTTCGTTCTTCTGATCCATGAGTGACCCATCGCCAGCCCTGGTCTATCATCCTCACCCCTCTCGTCCATGCGTGATTCATGGCCAACTCTGGTCTGTGGTCCTCTTTTCTCTGATCCATAAGTGGTCCGTGGCCAAACTTAGTCCGGTCTATTGCATTCTTCCCTTCCGATCCACGAGTGATCTATGGCCATCTCTGGTCTATGATTTTCGTCCCTCTGATCCAGGAACGATGTATGGCCAACCCTTGTCTATGATCCTCGTCATCTTTGGCCTATGTGATCTAGAGATAACCCTAGTCTGCTCTTTTTAATCCTAGCCCCTTTGGTCCGTGAGTGATCCATGGCCAGCCCTGGTCTATGCTCTTCGTCTCCTCTGTTCCATGAGTCATCCATGGGCATCCCTGGCTTATGATCCTGTTTCTTCTAGTCCATGAGTGATCCACGGCCGATTATGGTCTATGATCTACGTCCCTCTGATCCATTAGTGATCCATAGCTACACTACGTCTAGTCTGTTATACTCTGATCCTTCAGTGATCTTTGGCCAACCACTTGATCTTCGTCCCCTCTTCTCCAAGTGTGATCCATTGCTAACCTTAATCTATGATATTCTCGTCCCCCTGGTCCTTGTGTGGTCCGTGACTAAATCTGGCTCATGATCCTAGTCCACGTGGTCCATGAGTGATCCATAGCCAACCCTGGTCTATAATCCTCGTCCCTTCCGGTGCATGAGTTGTCCATGGCTAACCTTAGGCTTTGATATGACTTCACGTCCATTTGGCCTATGAGTGATCAGTAGCGACCCTGGCTATAATAGTCGTTTCTCTTGACCATAAGGTGATCTGTGGGCAATCCTGGTCTAAGATTCTCGTTTTCACTGGTCCATGAGTGAATCCTTGGCTAACCCGGGTCTGTAAGTCTTGTTTCCTCTGGTCCATTACTGATCCAGGGTTAACCTTAGTCTGTGATACGACAAATAGTCTCTCTTGGTCTATTAGTGATCCAATGCCAACATAAGTCATTGATCCTCGTCTCTCTGGTCCATGAGTGATTCATGGTTAAACCTGGTCTACGACCCTCTTCCCCTCTGGTCCATATGTAATCCATAGCAAACCATAGTGCATGATAGTCGTTTCTCTGGTCCATATGTAATCCATAGCAAACCATAGTGCATGATAGTCGTTTCTCTGGTCCAAGAGTGAACCATTGCTAACCCTGGTCTGTGGTATAACTTCTCGCTCCTCTGGTATATATTACTCTTTTTCTAATCTTTTACCTTGCTTTCGACCCCTCTTGTCTGCAGTATAAACAATTTTATGTCTACATTTGGTCCAGTAGAGCTTTCTCAACTAAAGTGTAAACTTTGCCATATCTTCATGTGGTCCACTTGACCCCTTTTGTCTGTAGAGCAAACAATGCCATGTCTTCATCTGGTCCACTGTGGTAGATTTGTCTTTCACTGGTTCATAACACGACAGACTCCCTTCTCCTCTTCATACAATTTCCTGTGTCTCTACACAGCTCATGATGTGAACAACATCTCGATCACTTCCGTGATTTGGTCTTTATCACCGTCAGGTCCATGGTATGATATGTACCCTCATTTAGTCTACGGTATGACTTGTATCCTTGTTCTGACCCATGGAATAATTCTTATCCAGGTCTGGACCATAGTATGACTTGTATAACCGTCTGGTCCATGACATGATAAGTATCCTTGTCTTGCTCGGAGTATGATCTTTATCACTTGATGGTCCATGGTATGATCTATATCCCCATTTGCTCCATGGTATGATATGTATCATCTTCTAGCACATGGTATGATCTGTATCATCGTCTGGTCCATAGTATGATCTGTATCACCTAATGGTCTATGGTATGATCTATATCCTCATCTGCTCCATGGTATGATATGCATCATCTTCTAATCCACCTGTATCACCGTCTGGTCCATGGTATGATTTGTATCACCTAATGGTTTATGGTATGATCAACTTCCCCATCTGCTCCATGGTATGATATGTATCACCGACTGGTTGATGGTATGAACTGTAACAACGTCTTGCCGACGATATGATCTGTATCGCTATTTGGTCCATAGTGTGATCTGTATCACCGTGCCATTCACAGTACGATCTGGATAATTGTCTGATGTAGTATGGTCTGTATCCTCGTCTGATCAATGGTATAATCTGTATCACCGTGTGGTGCACGATATGGTCTGTATCCCGTCTGGTCCACGGTAATGCAATCATGTAATGCAATCATGTCTAAGGTATGATCTGAATTCTCGACTGATCTATAGGATGATCCATATCACTCCCTGGTCAATGGTATGAGTTGTATCACTGTCTGGTTCATAGTATGAACTGTATCACAATGATATGATCTGTATCACCGTCTCGTCCATGACATGATCTGTATCATCGTCTCGTCCATGGTATGATCTGTATCATCGTCTAGTCCGTGGTATGATCTGTATCATCTGGTCCATGATATGATGTGTATCATCATCTGGTCCATGGTAAAATCTATATCATCATATACTCCATGGTATGATCTGTATCATCTTCTAGTCCATGGTATGATCTGCATTATCGTCTGGTCCATGGTATGATATGAGTCATCATCTGGTCCATGGCATTATCTGTATCATTGTCTTGTCCATGGTACCATGGTATTATCTGTATCATCGTCTGGTCCATGGTACAATCCGTATCACCATATATTCCATGATATGATCTGTATCACCCTCTGGTACATTGTATGATATGTATCGTCATCTGGTCCATGGTATGATTTGTATCATCGTCTGGTCCATAGTATAACATGTATCACCTGGTCCATGGTAGGATCTGTATCATTGCCTCTTCCATGGTATGATTTGTATCCTCGTTTGGTCCATAGGATGATCTTATCACCTCCTGGTCTAAGGGATGATAGATATCACCTGGTCCATGATATGATCTGTATCACCTTTTGGTCCATGGTATGCTCTGTATCATCGTCTGGTCCATTGTGTGAACTGTATCATCGTCTGGTCCATTATGTGAACTGTATCATCGTCTGGTCCATTGTGTGAACTGTATCATCGTCTGGTCCATGGTATAATCTTTATCATCGTTTGATCCATTATATGACCTGTTTTACCTTGTGCATGGCATTATCTACATCAGCGTCTGGTCCATTGTATGGTTTGTATTATCGATTGGTCCATAGTATGATTTGTATCTCCTCCTGGTCCATGGTATGATTTGTATCATTTTCTGGTCCATAGTATAAAGTTCATCATCTTCTGGTCCATGGTGTAATCTGTATCATCATCAGGTCCATGGTATGATCTGTATCATCGTCTACTCAATGGTATGATCTGTATCATCGCCCGGTCCATGTTATAGTATATATCATCGTCTGGTCTATGGTATAATCTGTACCATCGTCTCCTCCATGTTATGATCTGTATTCATCGCCGGTCCATGGTATAGTATGTATCATTGTCTTGTCCATGGTATTATCTGTATCATCTTCTAGTCTGTGGTAAGATGTGTATCATCTGGTACAGAATATGATGTGCGTCATCTTCCGGTCCATGGTATGATCTGTATCATCTTCTGGTCAATGGTATAATGTGTGTCATCCTCTGGTCCAAGGTATGATCTGTATCATCTTCTGGTCCATAGGAAGATTTGTGTCATCGTCTGGTCCATGGTATGATCTGTATCATCGTCTGGCCCATGGGAAGATTTGTATCATCTTCTGGTCCATTGTATGATCTGTATCTTCATCGGGTCCATGGCAAGATCTGTATCATCGTGTGGTCCATTGTATGATCTGCGTCATCGTCTGGTCCATGGTATAATATGTATCATAGTCTGGTCCATGGTATGATATGTATCATAGTCTGGTCCATAGTATGATATGTATCATTGTCTTGTCAATGGTTTTATCTGTATCACCTCCTAGTCCATGGTATGACGTGTATCATCTTCTGATATATGGTATGATGTGTGTCATCGTCTGGCCATGGCATGATCTGTATCATCTTCTGGTCCTTGGTATGATATGTGTCATCCTCTGGTCCATATTATAATCTGTATCATCGCCTGGTCCATGGTATGATTTATATTATCGTTTAGTCCATTGTATGATTTGTATCATTGTCTAGTCCGTATCATCATCTAGTACATGGTATGATCTTTATCATCTTCTGGTCCATGGTGTAATCTATTTCTCGTGTGGTCCATGGTGTGGTCTGTATCGCCGTCTGTTCCATAGTATGATCTGTATCATCACCTGGTCCATGGTATGAACTGTATCACCGTTTGGTCCATGGTCTGACCGGTATTATCGTCTGGTCCAAGGCATGATCTGTATCATCGTCTAGTCCATGGTATAATTTGTGCCATGGTTTGGTCAGTGGAATGATTTATATTATCGTTTGGTCTATTGTATCATCTGTATCATTGTCTGGTCCATGGTATTATCCGTATCAACGTCTAGTACATGGTATGATCTGTATCATCTTCTGGTCCACGGTATAATCTTTTTGCCGTCTGGTCCATGGTGTGGTCTGTATCACGGTCTGTTCCATGGTATGATCGATACTATCATCTGGTTAATGGTATGATCTCTATCACTGTTTGGTCCTCGGTCTGATCTGTATCATCGTCTAGTTCATGGTTTGATCTGTATCATCGTCTGGTCCATGGCATGATCTGTCTCATCTGGTCCACAGCATGATCTGTATCATTGTTGGGTCCAGGGTATGATCTGTATCATCGTCTGGTCCATGTTATGATCTGTATTATCGTCTGGTCCATGGTATGATCTGTATCACCGCGTAGTCCATGCTATGACCTGTATCACCGTCTGCTCCATGGTATGACCTGTATCACCGTCTGTATCATCGTCTGGTCCATGGTATGATCTGTACCATCATCTGGTCTATGGTATGATCTGTGTCATTGTCTAGTCCATGGTATGAATTGTATCATCATCTGGTCCATGGTATGATCTGTATCACCGTCTGGTCCATGATATGATCTGTATCATCGTCTGGTACATGATATGATCTTATTCATCGTCTGGTCCACGGTATGATCTGTATTAATGTCTGGTCCACGGTATTATCCGTATCGCCGTCTGCTCCATGGTATGACCTGTATCACCATCTGTATCATCCTCTGGTCCATGGTATAATGCGTATCATCGTCTGTTATGATCTGTATCACCGTCTGGTCCATGGTATGAGCTGTATCATCGCCTGGTATAATCAGCATCATCATATGGTTCATGGTTTGGTCTGTATCACCGTCTGCTCCATGGTATGATCTATATCATCGTTTCGTATGATCTGTATCATATTCTGGTACATGGTATGATCTGTATCATATTCTGGTACATGGTATGATCTTTCTCAACGTCTGGTATGATCTGCATCATCGTCAGGTCCATGGTATGATCTGTATCATCATCTAGACCATGGTATAATCTCTATCATCTTCAGGTCTATGGTATGATCTGTATCACCGTCTGTTCCATGGTATGATCTATACCATCATCTATTCCATGGTATGATCTGCATCATCGTCTGGTCCATTGTATGATCTGTATCATCGCCTGGTCCATGGCATGATATGAATCATCGTCTGATCCATGATATGATCTTTATCATTGTCTTGTCCATTGTATTATCTGTATCATCTTCTGGTTCTTGGTATGATTTGTATCATTTTCTGGTGCATGGTATGATGTGTGTCATCATCTGCTCCAAGGTATTAGCTGTATCATCTTCTGGATCTTTTCATGATGTGTACCATCTTTTGGTCATTGGTTTGATCTGTATAATCGTCAGGTCTATGGTATGATCTGTATCGCCGTCTGTTCCATAGCGTGAACTATACTATCATTTGGTCCATCGTATGATCTATATCATCGTGTAGCCCATGGTATGATCTGTTTCAACGCCTGGTCCATGGTTTGATTTATATTATCGTTTGGTCCATTGTATCATCTGTGTCATTGTCTGGTCCATGGCATTATCCGCATCATCGTCTGGTACATAGTATTATCTGTATCATCTTCTGGTCCACGGTATGATCTATTTACCGTCTGGTCCATGGTGTGGTCTGTATCACGGTCTGTTCCATGGTATGATCTGTATCATCGTAGGATCCATGGCATGATCTGTATCATCTTCTGGTCCATAGCATGATCTGTATCATCGTTGGGTCCAGGGTATGATCTGTATCATTGTCTGGTCCATGGCATGATCTGTATCATCGTCGGGTCCATGGTATCATCTGTATCATCTTCTGGTCCATGGTATAATCTATTTGCCGTCTGGTCCATGGTGTGGTTTGTATCACCGTCCGTTCCATTCTATGATCGATACTATCATCTGGTTAATGGTATGATCTCTATCACTGTTGGTTCTCGATCTGATCTGTATCATCGTCTGGTACATGGTATGACCTGTATCACCGTATAGTTTTCTGTATAACCTGTATCACTGCCTGATCATTTGTCTGATCTGTATTATCGTCTGGTCCATGGCGTGATCTGTATCATCGTCTAGTCCATGCTATTACCTGTATCACCATCTGCTCCATGGTATGATCTGTACCATCATCTGGTCTATGGTATGATCTGTAACATTGTCTGCCCCATGGTATGATCTGTATCATCGTCTGGTCCATGGTATGATCTGTATCATCGTCTGGTGCATGATATGATCTTATTCATCGTCTGGTCCATGGTATGATCTGTATTATTTTCTAGTCCATGGTATTATCTGTATCATCATCTGGTACATGGTATGATCTGTATCATCATCTGCTACATGGTTTGATCTGTGCCATCATCTGGTCCATGATATGATCTGTATCATTGTCTGGTCCATGGTATTATCTGTATTATCATCTGGTACATGGTATGATCGGTATCACTGTCTGGTCCATGGTATGATGTGCATCATCGTCTGTTATGATCTGTATCACCATCTGGTCCATGGTATGAACTGAATCATCGTCTGGTATAATCATCGGCATCATATGGTCCATGGTATGGTCTGTATCATCGTCTGGTATGATCTGTATCGCCGTCTGCTCCATGGTATGGTCTATATCATCGTCTCGCATGATCTGTAACATATCCTGGTACATGGTATGATCTGTATCATCGTCTGGTATGATCTGCATCATCGTCTAGTACATGGTATGATCTGCATCATCGTAAGGTCCATGGTATGATCTGTATCATCGTCTAGACCATGGTATAATCTTTATCATCTTCAGGTTTATGGTATGATCTGTATCACAATCTGTTCCAAGGTATGATCTATACCATCATCTATTCCTTGGTATGATCTGCATCATCGTCTGGTCCATTGTATGATCTTTATCATCGTCAGGTCCATGGTATGATCTGTATCGCCGTCTGTTCCACAGCATGAACTGTACTATCATCTGGTCCATGGTATGATCTATATCATCGTCTAGTCCATGGTATGATCTGTCATCGTCTGGTCCATGGCATGATCTATGTTATAGTCTAGTCCACTCTATGATGTGCATCATATTCTGGTCCATGGCGTTATCCGTATCATTGTCTGGTATATGGTTTGATCTGTATCATCTTCAGGCCCATGGTATAATCTATTTACAGTCTGGCCCATGGTGTAGTCTGTATCACCGTCTGTTTCACGGTATGATCTATATTATCATCTAGTCCATGGTATGATCTATACTATCATCTGGTCCATGGTATGATCTGTATCTCCGTTTGGGCCTTGGTGTAATCTGTATCATCGTCTAGCTCATGGTGTGATCTGTATCACCATCTGGTCCATGGCATGATCTGTATCATCATCTGGTCCATGGCATGATCTGTATCATCGTCTGGTCCATGGTCTGACCTGTATCACCGTCTGGTCTATTGTCTGATCTGTATCATCGTTTGGTCCATGGCATGATATGTATCATCGTCTGGTCCATGGTATGATCTGTATCATCATCTGGCCTATGCTATGTCCTGTATCACCGTCTGTCCCATGATACGATCTGTATCATCGTCGGGTCCATGGCATGATCAGTATCATCGTCTGATCAATGGCATGATCTGTATCATCGTCTTGTACATGGTATGATCTGTCATCGTTTGGTCCATGGTATGATCTATATTATCCTCTGGTCTTTTCTATAATGTGTATCATTGTCTGGTCCATCCGTATCATCGTCTGGTATATTGTATGATTGTATACTGTATGATCTGTATCATCTTCTGTTCCATAGTATAATCTATTTGTCGTCTGGTCCATGGTGTAGTCTGTATCACTGTCTGTTTTACGGTATGATCTATACTTTCGTCTGGTCCATAGTATGATCTGTAATCCCGTTTGGGCCTTGGTGTGATCTGTATCATCGTCTAGTTCATGGTGTGATCTATATCTTCATCTGGTACTTGGCATGATCTATATCACCGTCTGGTCCATGGTATGACTTGTATCACCGTCTGGTCTATTGTCTGATCTGTATGATCGTCTGGTCCATGGGATGATTTGTATCATCGTCTGGTCCATAGCATGATCTGTATCATCGTCTGGTCCATGGTATGATCAGTACCATCATCTGGTCCATGGTATGATCTGTATCATTGTCTAGTACAAGGTATTATCTGTATCATCGTCTTGTACATAGTATGATCTGTATAATCGTCTGGTCAATGATATGATATGTATCATCGTCTGACCCTTGGTATGATCTTGATTGTCTCGTCCATTGTATTATTTGTATCATCATCTGGTTCTTGGTGTTATTTGTATCATTTTCTGGCACATGGTATAATGTGTCATCTTCTGGTCCAAGGTATTAGCTGTATCATCTTCTGGATCTTGGTATGATGTGTGCCATCTTTTGGTCCTTGGTATGTTCTGTATCATCGTCTAGTCCATGGTATGATCTCTATCGTCGTCAAATCTATTGTATGATCTGTATCACCGTCTGTTCCTTAGCATGATCTATACTATCATCTGGTCCATGATATGATCTGTGTATAATCTGTATCACCGTCTGCTCCACGGTATGATCTGTATCATCGTTTCGTACTATCTGCATCTTATTCTGGTCCATGGTATGATCTGTATCATCGTGTGGTCCATGGTATAATATGTATCACAGTCTGATCCATGGTATGATCTATATCATTGTCTTGTCCATAATATTATCTGTATCATATTGTGGTCCATTGTATGATGTTTACCAATTTTTAGTCCTTGGTACGATCTGTATCATCGTCTATTCCATGGTATGATCTCCATAATCGTCAGGTCTATGGTATGATCTGTATAACCGTCTGTTCATAGCGTGATCTATACTATCATCTGGTCCGAGGTATCATCTATATCATAGTCTAGTCCATGGGATGATCTGTATCATCGTCTGGTCCATGGTATGATCTATGTCATCGTCTGATCCGTTGTATGATCTATATCATTGTCTGGTCCATGTTATTATCCGTAACATTGTCTGTTACATGGTATGATCTGTATCATCTTCTGGTTCATGGTATAATATATTTGTCCTGTGGTCCATGGTGTGGTCTGTATCACCGTCTGTTCCATGGTATGATCTCTATCATCATCTGGTCCATGACATGATCTATATTATCGTCTTGTCCATTGTATGATCTGTATCATTGTTTGGCCCATGGTATTATCCGTATCATCGTCTGTTACTTGGTATGATCTGTATCATCTTCTGGTCCACTGTATAATCTATTTTCCGTTTGGTCCATATTGTGGTTTGTATAACCGTCTCTTCTATGGTATGATCTATACTATCATCTGGTCCATGGGATGATCTGTATCAGAGTTTGGTCCTTGGTCTAATATGTATCATCGCCTAGTTCATGGTATGATCTGTATCATCAGCTGGTCCA
This sequence comes from Panulirus versicolor, assembly GCA_032361705.1. Lineage (NCBI taxonomy): Eukaryota > Metazoa > Arthropoda > Malacostraca > Decapoda > Palinuridae > Panulirus > Panulirus versicolor. Next base: position 11,916 of record JAUUDZ010423471.1, read on the forward strand.
TGGCATGATATGCATCATCGTCTGGTCCATGGCAGGACCTCTTTCACCATCTGGTCCATGGTGTGACCTGTATCACCCTCAGGTCTACTGTCTGGTCTGTATCATCGTCTGGTTAATGGCACAATCTGTATCACCGTCTGCTCCACAGTATAATCTGTACCAGCGACTGGTCCCTGGCATGATCTGTATCACCGTCTGGTCTATAGTATGATCTGTATCACTGTTTGAGCCATGGTAAGATTATGGGATGATCTGTATCACCGTCTAGTCCATGGAATGATCTGTATCCCCGTCTGGTCCATGGTATGATCTGTATCACCTTCTGGTGCATGGTATGATGTGTAACCCCGTCTGGTCCATAGTATGATCTCTATCACCGTTTGGTCTACGGTATGATCTCTATCACTCGCTGGTCCATGTCTCACAGTGTGGTCCATGGTATGATCAGTATCACCGTCTGGTCCAAATGTATGATCTGCATCACCGTCTGGTCCATGGTATGATCTGTATCACTGTCCGGTCCATGTTATGATCAGTATCACCGTCTGGTCCAAAGGTATGATCTGCATCACCGTCTGGTCCACGATATGACCTGTATATGTCTGTTCCATGGTATGATCTGTATCACCGTCTAGTCCATGGAATGATCTGCATCACCGTCTGTTCTATGGTATGATATGTATCACAGTCTGATCCAAGATATGATCTGTATCACCGTATGGTCCATGGTATGATCTGCATCACTGTCAGGTCCACGATATGATCTCTATCACCGTCTGGTCCATGGTATGATCTCTATCACTCGCTGGTCCATGTCTCACAATTTGGTCCATGGTATGATCAGTATGACCGTCTGGTCCAAAGTATGATCTGTATCAAAATCTGGTCCACGATATGATCTCTATCACCGTCTGTTCCATTGTATCATCTGCATCACCGTCTGGTCCACGGTATGATCTGTATCACAGTCTTGTCCACGGTAAGATCTGTATCACCGTCTGTTCTATGATATGTATCACAGTCTGGTCCACGGTATGAACTGTATCACAGTCTTGTCCACGGTAAGATCTGTAGCACCGTCTGTTCTATGATATGATATGTATCACAGTCTGGTCCACGGTATGATCTGTTTCACCGTATGGTCCATGATACTATCTGTATCACAGTCTGGTCCACGGTATGATCTATATCACCGTCTGTTCCAGGGTATGATCTGTATCACCGTCTGTTCTATGGTATGATATGTATCACAGTCTGGTCCACGGTATGATCTGCATCACCGTATTGTCCATGATATGATCTGTATGACTGTCAGGTCCACGGTATAATCTCTACCACAGTCTGGTCCATGGTATGATATCTATCACCGTTTGGTTCATGGAAGGATCTCTATCACTGGTTGGTCCATTTTTTGATCTGTGTCACCATCTGGTCCAAAGCATGGTCTATATCTCCGTCTGATCCATTCTATGATCTGTATCATCAGCTGGTCCATAGCATGATATGTATCATGGTCTGGTCCATGGTTGGATCTGTTTCACCGTCTGGTCCATGGTATGACCTGTATCACCCTCTGGACTATTGTCTGGTCTGTATCATCGTCTGGTTAATGGCATAATCTGTATCACTGTCTGCTCCATGGTATGATCTTTACCATCGACTGGTCACTGCCATGATTTGTATCACCTTCTGGTGCATGGTATGATGTGTAACCCCGTCTGGTCACCGTCTGGTCCATGATGTGATTTCTATCACCGTCTGGTCCATGGTAGGATCTCTGTCACCTTTTGGTCTACAGTATGATCTCTATCACTCGCTGATCCATGTCTCACAGTGTGGTCCATGGTATGATCAATATCACCGTCTGGTCCACAGTATGATCTGTACCACCGTCTGGTCCATGATATGATCTCTCTCACCGTCTGTTTCATGGTATGATCTGCATCACCGTCTGGTCCACGGCATGATCTGTATCACCGTCTGGTCCATGGTATGATCTGTATCACAGTCTGGTCCTCGTTATGATCTGTATCACCGCCTGTTCTAGGGTATGATCTGTATCACCGTCTGTTCTATGATATGATATGTATCACAGTCTGGTCCACGGTATGATTTGTATCACCGTATGGTCCATGATATGATGTGTATCACTGTCAGGTCCACGGTATAATCTCTATCACTGTCTGGTCCATGGTATGATATCTATCACCGTTTGGTTCATGGAAGGATCTCTATCACTGGTTTGTCCATTTTATGATCTGTGTTAACAT
>JAUUDZ010423482.1:0-14185 GCA_032361705.1 Panulirus versicolor
AGTGTAGCGTTCTGTGTGGTTATAGTGGAGAGTGTCCCACAACCTTAGATGAAGATAGATCCCACACTAGAAGTGTAGCGTTCTGTGTGGTTATAGTGGAGAGTGTCCCACAACCTTAGATGAAGATAGATCCCACACTAGAAGTGTACCGTTCTGTGTGGTTATAGTGGAGAGTGTCCCACAACCTTAGATGAAGATAGATCCCACACTAGAGAAATAAAAGTATAATCGTGGGACCTCTACATCTGATCCTATATCCCAGATCCTAGGTTATGAGACAAAGTATAGAGCTTCCAGAATCATTCGATTATAGTTATTTTTCTGGTGTAAGCTTTACCTTCATTGATCCGTATGACAATACATTTTTGCACTACAACCTGATATGTACAAACTATATGATCATATTGCATGGGAAACCTGGAGCTTTCTATTAGCTTGGATCACCATGACCGTGTACACAAAAGTCCAGTGAAAAGGATATTGTGGGGTTCTTGAATGTAAAAAAAAAAAAAAACATTTGCATTAACTTATGTTAACTGAACAGTTTTATGAGTATTGATAAGGTGAAAAATATAGTCAAATCGAGTTCTAATGCCACAGAAAATTTGTAAACCACAGAATTGTGGTAAAAGATAATAATGGTTTGGCGATATTGGAAAATGGTTATGCATTCTCTTACACAAAAGATCTGCGATGACTCTAAAGCTTGATGTGATCCTCGTATAAAGACCCAGGTGAATATGATTATCTGCTGGGCTGTAGGTTGTGGGTTTGAGTCCGGCTTGCTTATACTACGGGAAGGTGAATCCTTAAGTTCATTCAAGCCTAAGTAACTGGAGGTTCAGACGCTCGGATGTAATGCCAGCCATACTACACTCTTCTGGCCAGGTAAACACACTGATTTGCATTATGTGTTGAGACGTCTCCAGACCAACACCAGTTATTAATGATACAAGATCTTGCAGGAATAGAAATACGAGAGGATTGTCTACACACACACACACACACACACACACACACACAGGGATCACTCTGCCATCTGTCGTCATTCGTCCGTGACGGGAGTCACTTCCTGGTTTGTGTGGATGCATTGACTTCAACAGTAAAGGTCAGGATCAAATCATGTAAGTATATGCCCTACACACTCTGTCCCAGCAACTAAGGAATTGGATAGGTTAAGATCTATAACTCTAGTTTGAGTTTTGACTGAGTTATTCCCCTAACCTGGAACATAAACTGGCACATAACTTGATGGCAATTCTACCTTTAGTTATTTCTATTCTCATGTTCCAAATAATGTTCCCAAGCTTTCAGATTTCTTTTCCAGAATTAAGGTGCAGTGTGCACGACACAAATGTTTCGTGAAACAACCCTCTTGTTCCAGTCGCAAGACTGAGCATAACAAACCGACAATCATTCAATTAACCTTCTAATAAGTATATTCATAACTACCTTTAACATTTTTCATTAACATACTAGATAATATAATATAAGCAAAAATTTTGGCATCAGTTATGGAATCTTGACATGACTTACCATAAATATATCAAAATCCAGAGAAGATGGGGAACCTATCTCTGCAATCAACTTCTTGATATCGGAATTGGTGGGATTGATGCCCAAGGATCGAAGAGCCTTGCCCAAGTCTCCTATTGGCATTTTTCCCTCACGACTGTAGATGGCGAAGCATTCCTTAGCTTCGGAGATCTGAGCTGGGCTGAGATTACGCGGCATTTCTGTGGAAGAGGCATCGGTCCATGAAGGCTTGGCTTAAGAATGAAAAAATACGAATATTATTTCCCACGTATTTCCCTGGTGTCGTAGACTGAGTAAGAGGAGCGGAAGCGAGGTAATGGATGCCCTCCACTTCTTGTATTTCAGCGTCTAAAAGATGGAACAGAGGGAGCCATAATAGGAATGTTCATCATCCTCGAAGGTTAAGGCCAGGGCGTCTAATTTGCGTCTGGATGTAACCGAGATGAGAAGAAAGGAAATATAGATTGTATATACGAGCAAAGGAACCTACAAGTTCTGGTCTTAAGGAGTCAACTCTCAAGGATAAGGAGGAACAATGTTTAGGATTGTCTTAGAGGTAACGTTGAGGGTTAGTGATCCGCAAGAGCTATGAAAAGACAACAATGGCCACATTCGTTCACACTCAGTCTCTAGTTGTCATGTATAATGCACCGAAACCACAGCTCCCTTTCTACAACACTTTCCATGGTTTACCCCTGACGCTTCACATGCTCTGGTTCAGGCCATTGACAGCACGTCGACCCCGATATACCACATCGTTCCAATTCACTCTATTCCTTGCACGTCTTTCACCCTCCTGCATGTTCAGGCCCCGACCACTCAGAATCTTTATCACTCCATCTTTCCACCTCCATTTTGCTCCAATTTGGTCTCCCACTTCTCGTTCCCTCCACCTCTGACACATATATCCTCTTTGTCAATCTCTCCTCACTCATTCCCTCCAAGTGACCAAACCATTTCAATACACCCTCTTCTGCTCTCTCAACCACACTCTTTTTATTACCACACTCTAGATGATAATACTAGAGCTTTTCCTGTACATGGAATATAAACAAAAGCTTAATCCCTTTGACTTTGAATCATAGAATTTCTTATCTTTCATCTAATCATTAATACAATTTAATTTGATTTAGTCAAGATTTATAACATACATCTCCATTATACTGAAGTTTTTAATTTCCAAACAAATTACTGAAAAATCATTTTCAAGATATTTCTGAAAAGGGAGTATATAGTCAATGTAATAATTATGTTTTAATTGGAATAAAAGTACTTTACAGTTTCAAATAAAATTTGATAAATTAAGCTCAATTACTACTATATACAATGCATCTTATACCATGAACAATCAAAAATAACTTAAGTGAAACAACTTGAGTCTAAAACAAATTTTGTACATGTATAGAAACTGCAAAGTGCAGCATTTGCTGTATAACTTGATGATGTAACATACATCATCACTTCCCTAAAATCTTGGACCAAAGAGCTTCCTCCTCACTGTCTTCACCTTCATCATCTGATCCAAATATGGGTACAGCTGTGCTTGAACTTGGAACCTTTTCTGGTGCAGCAGATGATTGACTACACTGCTCTCCTGGTCCTATGGCTCCCTGAAGTGATGTACTCGATGAATTGGATGCTTCATCTTTATCTTTCTTGACTTTCATACCAAACAATCGTTCATATTCCTCAATACTGCCAATGATGGGGACAAGAGGCTCAGCTGTCTTTTTCTGGGGTTCTTCAATTTTCTCTGCTGTTACAATTTTGGTGGCCTTGTCCTTCTTCTGGATCTTCTTACGAACTCGACTTAACATCTTACTGCTTGTAACAACCTTTTGAACTTTTTCACTCTGAAGCCACCTCATGCTCCAACTCGATCCTTCCAATTCAAAATCATCAAAATTGTCTGAACCCGAGTCTTTACTAGTCTCAATAACTCCAATAATTTCTGTTTCCTGACTAGCTTTTTTCTGAAACTTTTCATCAGACTTAGGTTCATAGTCTTCATAACTTACAGTTTCTTCTGAAGCTGGAATATTAGTTTCTTGTTCCAGACCAAATCTAAGACTCTGTTGGTTGGAAGTGGTAGATGTCATATCTTCTGCCAGTAATGAGCAATCAGTTTCACTTGCAGATGATATACTAGTATTCAATGTCTCCATTCCCGTACTAGGTTTATTTACCTTCAAGGGTTCTCCTTCACTTTCTTTTAATGATGAACCAAGAATATTTTCGTTTATAGGTTTACATACCTTCATGGTTTCTCCCTCATTTTCTTTTAATGATGAACCCAGAACACTTTCATTAAAAGGTTTACATACCTTCATGGTTTCTCCCTCACTTTCTTTTAACGATGAACCCAGAACAATTTCATCTGTAGGTTTATCTACCATTATGGTTTTTCCTTCACTTTCTTTTAATGATGAACCCAGAACACTTTCATTTAGAGTACTTGTTAAGAGACCAATGCCTTCAATGACAAGGGTGTCTTTGGATTTTTCTTTTTTCTTTTTCTCCTTTTTCATCCAAGATTTATCTGGCATTACCATTTCCATTTTCCGTTGTCGCAACACACTTTTTCGGATTAGCCCAGTCTCAATTCTGATTGGCTCAACTGGACTATTATCTTTAATGAATTCTTCAATATTGCAATCATCATCTTTGTCATCATCACTGAATGCTAACTGCTCTGCCCCTTTGTAAAAATCCTCTGAAGGCTCCTCCCCACCAACACTACTAGCATTTGTGCCTTCAGAATCTGCACTTCTCTCTTGAAATTTCTGTTCTCTACTCACTATTATCTTTCTCTTTCTTAGTAAGTATTCCTCAGTGACAATACTATCATTTTCATCTACTTCCATTACTTTCTGAGCTCTTCCTACACAATCTTCAGTTTGACTGTCAATCTCTTGCTTCTGCTCTATATAGTTCTCTTCATTTTCTTGGGCATTAGAGATTTCTTTAATTTGAACCACTTCCTCTTCTGCTATTTCCACACTTTTTTCTTTCACTTTCAGAGTAATTTCTTCTTCGAAAGATTCTGCAGAATCATTTATTACATCTTTGTTTCCTTCAACTCTAGTAAAATCTTTACAAGGAATGTCACTTTCTTCTTGAGAAGTTCTTTCATTTATTGCTGGTGTTACTTCCTTATCAATATCCTTTAAGTTTTCAACCAAAATATGATTACTCTCCTCTGAGTCATCATCTACTTCTTTGCATGACAACCCTGGTTCTGTTTCAGAACTGCAGCAATCAGTGCTCAAAGGAACTTTTTCCTGTAGTTTATTTTCAGTCACAACACAGTCTTTTCCTGTTGTCTTAGAATCATCAAACTTATCAAGCTTATCATCACTGTCACTGAACACTTCCTTTTCTGATGTGTCCACACAAATAACATTTACACTTACTGCTGGAAACTGAATGTCAGGGGAACTGTTTTGCTCAACATCATCACTTTGCTGTTTCTTTGCACCAGTACCATCTCTTTGCTGTGGATTTTCAACATCATTACTTTGCTGTGGTTTCTCTATATCATTATCATCACTCTGTGATATCTCAGCATAATTTTCATCCTGCATATCAAATCCAAGATTGTCTCTATTTCCTATTTCCTCCTTAACATTATTCATATCATCAACCTGACAAGTTTCTGATTCTATAACAGTTGTGGGACATGTAGAATTTGTTATATCTTCATCCTTTTCTATGGCAGCTTTGATCTCATCTTGTTTCTGTGCCTCTTTTCTGTTACAACTAACCTGTTCAAATGAATTATCACTATTCAGCTCTTTTAAAGGTTCACTTTTCTTAATTGGCTGGCCCTTTGTTTCTGTATGGCACTCAAGCACTAAATCATCAGTTTCATCTTCTGGATCTCCTAATGTTTTGACCACTTCCACTTGTGATTCAGTGGTTTCTCTCTTGTTGATAGGTGGATCTATTTGTTTTGGATCTGCCTGTATATATTCTGATAAGACGTTTTTATGCCTACTTGATGCTGTAGTTACTGGGACTTTCTCTTGTATTTCTCTCTCACTGTCAGAGCTAATTACAATTTCTTCTTCTTTACTTGGTTTCAAAGTACCAATTACCCTAATACCTGATGACAAGTTATCAATAACTGAACTATTTACCTGACTCTGTTTTAAAGGCAAGTCATCAAGATCTATGTTTGGAGTTATGTTAGGTGCTGACTTCTTTTGTAATGAGAAGCTAATGCTAGCTCGTTCCAATACTTGACCCTTAGCTGCTGATGGGAGTTTCTTGTCCAACATTTCCTTCTTGGAAGTTTCAAGATGGTCATCAAAATCTTCTTCGGAATCAACAAATTCAATGTCACACTTCTGGCCCCAGTTTTCCTCCTCCTCTTTGTTTTGCTTTTGGTTTCCAGGAGGTACTTTCAAATTACCTCTTTTGCCCATGTTGTCATTCCTCATTTGCTCTCTACTTTTTCTTTCATAACTTCGTTTGCCTTCATCTCTACTCTTCCAGTCAACACTCCTAGATCTTGAGCGACTTCGGGTATAACTTCTCCTCCTCCATCTCCTCCTCCTTCTCCTTCTGCTAACTGGACTTCTTGAAAGACTTCTACTATAGCTCCTAGACCTGCTTCTACTGCTATAACTCTTTCTCCTACTACTTGGTGAAGATGAATAATTACTGGCACTTGATATGTTACTAGGAGTACAAGCTCCCTCCTCTTCTTCATTACTATCAAGCTCACCTTCTTCTTTTTCTGAAACCTCTCCAGTGGCTTCCTCGGCCTCTCCTTCAGCATTATCTTCCTTCTTAGAATCCAAATCATCATTTCTATTTAATTTTAAATCATCATTTTCTTGTTCTATATTTGGTTCTCCTGCTTCATCTTTTTGCGTCTCCAAACCCTTTGCTTTCTCTTCATCTTCAGAAGTCTTTCGTTGTCTGTATGTCCTATTTTTCTTGGCACGTTTCATCCGTTCCTCAAATTCCTTACGGGTGATTTTCTTCTTCTTTTGGACATGTCTCTCTGAATTAATACCTTCTTTTGATCTCTTTCTATATTCACCACAATTACTATCACCACTATAACTTTTCTCTCTCTTATCTCGAACTCTCCTTCTGCTATCTTTTCTAGTATCACTATCTCTGGACCTATGACTTCTGTGACTGGTCTTTCCATCTCTGCTCCCATTGGACTTGTCACCTCTCCCAGTTTCACTAATGACTTCCTCTAGAGAGGTCTTAAGTAGTAAATCACCTTTCAAGTCTGACTCTACAGCCTTCTTTGATTCAGCCTTTGCAGCTGTCTCTTTCTCACTTCTTAATTGGTTATCTTCCTTTGTTATTTGTTTTGCACTCTGCATGACTGCTGCTATTGCATCTTCAGCTATCTTTTTTCCATCATCACCCTTCTCCAACATTGTTTTGATGATTCGAGCTCTCATCTCCAACTCTAAGAGTTCCAAGACACTCTTTCCAGCGTCAGAACCTAAGCCTCCTTCTGTGCTGTCTTCCAGGCCCGGTTCGACTTTGATTTTCTTCTGTAGGAAGTCTTTTGGTATCTGTTCACTGCTTAACTTTCTCTTGTCTCCCCTTTAATAAAAAATGACCAAGATATGAATAACAAGTGAAAACATCTGCCAAGAAAAAACAATTCAATGAGGCCACAACCAAAAGCCAAAATATTTATGCATCTACCACTGTGCTTTGAAAAAGGCAATCTCTCTCTCACTCTCTCTCTCACACACACAATTCTGAATGCAAAAAGGACTTGGGGGGTTGAAATCATCCCTAACCTAACATTAGAGTTCCACATTAGGAGAATATTTTAGGAGACAAACCATCTACCAGTATATACTAGAATAGCTTTCAAATATACAGATAAGGAACTATTTAGCATGCTGTTCATTTCCTAAATAAGGCCCAAACTAGAAAATGCTTCTAAAGTTTGGTCACCATACCTAAAGAAGTATAAAAAGCTAACAAAGGAGGGCAACAAAGACAGTTCCAGAATTATGATGGTGAGGTACAGGGAAAGGCTACAGGCTTTACATATATCGACCTTGCAAGAGACAAGACTCACGTGAGGGTGACCTGATCACAACCTTTAAGTTTTTAAAACAAATCAATGAAGTGGAAAGTAAACAGTTTTTGTGCGAGTTGTAGGGACAGGGCAACTAAAGGACATAATATGAAATTCAGCAAGAAACTTGTTAAAGAAGATGTAAAGAAGAACCTTTAATGCGTACTGTATAAGAGAGGTGGATGAATGGAATAAATAAGATCACTAAGGACATGATTAAAGTATGCAGCATACACTAATTCAAAATGTAGTATGATAGTGCAGAATGCGTAAGACATGAGTCCCTAAAAGAATGAAACTCCCTCCCTGCACAGTATGAATAAGTGATTACACACAAAGATGATACCAGAATTACAAGAGCTACAGAATGGAGAAAGGGTAGAAGCCTTCACATCCTGAGAGAAACAAGAGTGAGGAGTGACCTGATCAAAATCTTTAATTTCTTAAACCTGACTGATGATTAGAGAGTGAACAGTTCTTCAGAAGGTGTGGGGTCTGGACAACCAGAAGACATACAATGAAATTAAACAGGAAAATTTTTAAAGAAGATATAAAGAAGTACTTTTACAGGATAAGATAGGTAGATGAATGGGATATACTGAATGAAGATATGTTAATGAAAAGAGCAAACAAAAATCTAAGAAGTATATTAGTAAAGAATGTTCAGGAGTTGGATCCCAATGAGGATAAAACTCCCTCCTGTTACTGTGGAAATAGGTAACAGTATTTTTTCACACTAGATGCAATAGCACAAGGCCATCTCTTTAATGGTGTGTAGCAATATATACCTTACCCTCAGCTAAGAGCCAATTTCATCAACTACAGGGGAGGGTGAAAAGATGAGATGACAGGAGTAACTATTGCAGCCAGGATTGAAACCTATGTGCTTGACCCTGGCCTGTCTATGAATGCATCACAGTCAGTGGTACTAACCATTACACCAAGGAGGTCCATAAAGAAAAAAAAATTACTGTACTGAGCAGTCACCAACTCAGTGTTCAGTATGAAGGGAAGAAAAAATGGCCTCTCGGGGTGACCATGGTCACAATCAAAGAGCTCTCAAGATGTCAAAGTATGTTTCCTCCCTATAGAAGTCCAGAAGTCCCTTAAACATTTATAAGAGATAACAAAAAAAGTGTAGGAAAACGTGAACTACAATCACTACCAGAGTAAATGGAAAAATTCCCTCAAGTTATATGCCAATGAAGACTGAAAGGATCACAAAGAAAAACTCTGACCTTGAATTAAGGATAACTAGGATGAAGAGCAATATATTTCAGAATACAAATAAAATGGTATGGTGTAACCCTGATCCTAGTTCTTTTGATAAAAATGGGTAGCAAAATACTGGCAGGAAGCTAAAAATCTTTTCCTCCTATATTACTTTCCAAAAGAAGGAACAAAGGAAGGAGCCAACCAACGATTCTTTCCTCAAAGGCTTAGATATCTATTCTCAGCACTATCCTGCTCATCCAGGAAGTAGTTTCCTGAATGCCTGTAGCCCTATAGAAGATAAAAGGGATTCCTAAAGCTGCAAGATATGGTGTATGTACATAATGATCCAGCAAAATGAAGAAAGCTGTAAGCAACTACCAACTGTCAAGGGACCCTGTGAAGAGAGCTGCAGGCAACTACCGAATGTTAAGGGACCTGCCACACACCAGAATTCTTACTTTCCCCTTTCTTGTGCAAAACACTGCCTTGAGTTCTCCCCATCCACCACAGTATACCACAGGTCATACCCAAACATCTTGCTTATTCACACACGTTTTCACTATAGGGAGAAGATAGCCCAGTCATCACCTACTACAGAAAGCTGGTGACATCAACCCTAACCTTGGACCTTCAGAGTACTTTTGCCTCCAGCGCTAAATACTCATCACCAAAAATCACTATTCCAGCAGATGCTAAAACTGCCACAAAGACTATTGAGAGCACTGGACAAGTGACAGATATTCAGACAAATATTCAAGAAGCATCTTCAGAAAATCCTCACACTTCCAGCATAAACACCCAACAAAAAAACACTCTCCTTCTATTCAAAAATGAAGTCTACTGCTCCTCAGCATCCTGACTACAAACTAAGCATCCTGCAACTCCAAGCCAATGACATTAAAGAAAATGTAAAAAAATGCTCAATCAACTCCAAAAATAACATCTACAAAGCAAGAAACCAGACTCACATCCAGATCCATCCTCCTACCTTTCTGTAACTACATAACACTAAGACAAGATAGACAACACAGACAGCAAAGACAAGAGGAGGGCTCACAATACTCAACCACCAAGTCACACTATTGTCTGACACAACTCAAGAGTACAAAACAGCTCACAGACAAGGACAACAATAAGAATTAAATTTCACTGTACTAAATGCAACTTAACCAATACCTACAAACCTCTTTCCACCAAGTGCACTTTCAGATAAACTCCCCACCTGCAGAATCTGATTGACATACCCAGCATGTATCTCTACAGAGACTTCAGTGCCCACCAACCCACATGGCTGAAAATTTACACCCAAGCTTATCAAGGTGATCTATTCAAAAACCAACTACATCTCTGCAATATCCTCAGCCTATGCAACCAGCCAACCAACACTGCACACAGAGACCAACTGGAGCATGCTACAAGACCTGTCCTCTGACCACATGCCTATTTCTATAACACTCTATCTGGACCACCCAATCCATACATCAAACAAAACAATTTACTCAAATGCCAAGAAAGTGGACTGACCAGCCTTCACAGTATATGATACCAAACCTCCAAAACTTCAGCACATGATTTGCCATACGTAAACAGGCAATCTCACACTACATAAAAATCACTAACCAAAATAGCTTAAAGCTCATACAGCAAGAACATAGAATGAAATATAACCCAAACTTCTTCCCACAAGTTGCATATCTCATCAAACAAAGAAACCAGCTCAGACAAAACCATGCATCAATAAAAACTACAAGACAAATCTAACCTCTTTTCAACACAATCATTAACCTAATAACTGAAAGGCAGTGCAATAAACCATGCAATAAACCATAAGACTCAAAGCAACCAACTCTTGTGCACATTAATGAAGATCCTCACCTACCACACAAACCCAGATCCCATTCATGAAGCATTTTTGACCTAATCCAATGACATCCCTTCTCCCAAAGAACACATAAACATACTTATGATGCACTATCTAAAAGTCAGCCACAAACCAATCACACGTCTAAAGAAAAGTAATTAAAACACATGAAACCCATACAAAAACTACTGTTCACCAATCCCTCACTCCCACCAATACAAACAATGGAATTAAAAACTTAAAGTACTTTCACTTAAAACACGTTGGCCACTCCTAACAACACAAAAGATTCCTAACATCAAGAAACATGCAAAAAATAACACCACTACTAAAACCCTCCAAATCACCCACCTCCTCCTCATCTTACTGCCCTATAACATTACTGTCTTCACACTCCATAATCTGAAAAACTAGGCCACAACAGAATCAAGCAAAACATATCACTCACCTACATAATATGGTTTGAAGCCTAAAAACTCCACAACCACACTACACACTGTCCATACACAATATATCCTAGCTAGATGACCTCAACCAACCACAACCCCTGTCATGCACAATACTAAAGGCTATAGGTATTAACAACTTATTTGACACTGTCCCTTGCTACATTCTCACCCAAAAGGTGCTAGTCTCCACCCTCCATAAAAATGACAAAATGTAGTTAACCAACTTCACAGCTGGCTGTCATGCCAAAATCACTCACAACAGCTTCATGTCTAAAACCCTTACATTCTACAATGCAGTTTCCCAAGGAACAATCTTACTCCAACCTTCTTCTAACTCTTCCTACATGTCCTCCCATCACCTCAATCAAATCACAGTATAAAGGTCCCCTCATATGTACACCTCACAATCACATCATAACACTCTAATACTGAAGCAATGAATATCTATTTTTTCACATAAGTCTACAGTCTTTCAACCTCAGACAGACATGAATCTAATTTGCATCCTCCAGTTGCTTTGAATAAAAACTCACTGTCACTCACCAAAAAACACCAACTATTTTAGCATCACACCCTCCAGCATGTTCAAGCCATAATTACTTAAGGCATATTTCACTCCATCTTTCCATCTTGTCCTTGGTTTCCATCTCCTCCATGTTCTCTGCACTCCTGATGCACATATCCTCACAGTCAGTCTCCCCTTACTCATCCTCACCATATAGCCAAACAAATTTGGCTAGTCCTGCTTAGCTCATTCTAACCAAACCTTTGTAAAAAAAAAGTCATGATTCCATAACTTTAAGCTCCAAGTAGATGACTAGTTACTTTTGAATCTGGTGAGGTGGAAGTCATTATGAAGGTAGCCATTTGGAGAAAGGGTAATGACTCAAAAAGTTTGGGAACTACTGATCTTCAGGATACCAAGCTCATCTGTTTACTTACCTTTTGGGACTCTTTTATACTTATTAACACCACTCAACCTTATCTTGCCTCCTACACCGTTTATGTTGATAGCTCTAACATTCTGTTTTACACATCCTTCATAAACATTAATAGTACCTTAGCCCAAGACCTTTTCATTCACCAAATATTTCTAAGAATTTCTGACCTTCAGTGAATCATAAGACTACTTATTCAGTCCACTATCCAACATTTGCTTTTCCAACACATGATAAATTAACTACTTTCAACTCAAATTTCAAGGGATGCATTACAGAATGCTCTGCAACTCTTTCCATAAGCCTCTTTACATCTTTACTCACTTGGTATTATTCTCTTCATTTTTAGCTCCCTCATTTGTTGCTTTTTCTTTATCTTCTTTCTCTTCATCATCATCTTCACTGCCAGATGATCCTTCCATCACTTGACCTGTACACCAAAAATAAAATTTCTATGAAAGAGCATGCACAAAAAATTCTTTGGAAAACAAATGGATTCTGTGCAAAATGGTGAATTAAAGAAAAACGTCTCCAAAGGTGCAGAACAAAATTTGCTATATGAGGAACAATAAGATATAGAAAAAAGTGTTTGAAGGATAGACTTACTGCTACCATGGCAGGATATTATGTAAGATATTCCTCCCTTCTACTACAGGCTGAGCATCCCAAATTTGAAATGCTCCAAAATCTAAAATCTTTTGAAATGCAACATGATGTTACAAGCAGAAAATTCCACACCTAAACACATTATTTTTTCATTGTATTAATGGTATTTCATATTTCTTTACTGTTAAGTACTTATAAATTCAGAGTCAGGAATGAAGGTGATGCCAAACCACCACAGACTGTCCATATGGGCAGCCGAGGCTGTGACACTCTAGCTCTCTGATGGTTAAATGTTACACAAACTTTGTTTCATGCACAAAATTATCAGAAATATTGTATAAATTACCTTCAGGCTATGTGTATAAGGTGTACATGAAACATAAATGGCTTTTTGTATCCAGACTTGGGTCTCATCCCCGAGATATCTCATTATATATATGCAAACATTCCAAAATCTGAAAAAATCCAAAATCCAGTCTCATACCTAAGATCTCCAAATTTGCTGATGATATTAAACAAGGAGGTAGAACTGTAAACAGGCGGGACTAAGAAATGATTCAAAGATATCTTAATTTACTAGCAGAGTGGTCAGACAAATGGCAAATGAAATTAATGCCGACAAGCATAAAGTTAAGCACTTTTATGACAAGAATATACGTTATGACTACAAACTATTCGGAAACTCTTTAACTTATGTAAATGAAGAAAAGAACCTTGGCGTTGTCATTAGCAACAATCTAAAGTACACTAAACAGTGTCCAGCAGCAAGCAAGAAAGGCAACCAATGTTAGGTTTCATAGCCAGGCACATATATTACAAGACACCAGAAAAAATTCTCACACTTTATAATTCTCTAGTAAGATTACACCTTGAATATGCAGTCCAATTTGGTCCCCAAACTATAAAAAAGACAAGGAGAATCAGAGCAAGTACAAAGACATGCAACAAAATTGATCCCATCCCTCAGAAATCTGGCATACAAAGAAAGGCTAAAATGATTGGATCTCTTCTCCCTTACAAGATGTAGACTTCGCAGCGACTTAATCCAAGTGTGCAAAATTCTGAACAAGTTCGATAAATTAAATCACAAACATCTTTTCAAAATACAAGAAAATAAGGTTACCAAAAAAAACAGAATAAAACTCAAAGCTAAAAGATGTAATATGGATGTGGGAAAAAGCTTTTCCTATGTGTTGAGCACTGGAATAAGTTACTGTCAGATGTAGTGAATGCTAAGACCATAAATACTTTCAAAAATCGTTTAAGTAAAAAATCTTAAAAATTCAGGTATACTCTAAGAAAAATGCCAGAAATAAACTGTAAAAACAACAGCAGTAACAAGGACACTGGAAGGTCAATGTGCACTAAGAGGGAGTCAGTGATAGCTTAAAAAACTGCTGAATGGAACTATATTCTCTTGTCAAGTTAAACTCCTTTTCTTTTTTTTTACCAAACAACCCAGTCATGGGTCAATCAGGCTTCCTGTTGTCTGTCTTTCTCAGGTAAAATGTAA